>JACXGI010009084.1:0-24269 GCA_016801175.1 Esox masquinongy
AACTTTTACAACCTTTAATATGATCCAAATCTTACACATGAATTTAATACACATTTTCAAAGTTTGAAAAATACAGTTTAATCGCAATAACATTTTAAAATATTATCATAGGAACTTATTTCCAAGTTCTACATATTCTGCAGAAGGCTGTACATCTTTTACAACCATTAATTTCATCAAAAATAGTACACTTATGTTTTAAACACATTTTCAAAGTTTGAAAATTATTGTTATATCGCAATAACTTTTCCAAACATTTTCAGAGAAACTTAATTCTAAGTTCACAATATTCTACCCTAGGTTGGACAACTTTTACAACTTTTAATTTGATCCTGAAATCACAATTAGAATCTTCAAAATTTTGCAAACTTTGAAAAAGGCAGTTTTTTTGCAATAACTTTTTCAAAAACTTTCAGTAAAACTTCATTCCAAGTTCAAAATATTCTCCTGTAGGCTGGACATCTTTTACAACCTTTAAATTTATCGAAAAACTACACTTAGATTTTCAACATATTTTCAAACTTTGAAAATTACTTTTTTTATTGCAATAACTTTTTCAAAAAGTATCATAGAAACTTCATTCCAAGTTCAAAATATTCTCCAGTAGGCTGAAGATTCTAGTTGTGATTTTTGGATCAAATCAAAGGTTGTAAAAGTTGCTCACTCTAGGGTAAAATATTTTAAACTTGGAAATAAACCTCTATGATAATATGTTAAAAAGTTGTTGTGTTATAACTGCCATTTTCAAAGTTTGAAAATGTGTTTAAAATCTAAGTGTACCATTTCCATCAAATTAAAGGTTGTAGAAGTTATGCAGCCTACTGTAGATTATTGTCAACTTCGAATGAAGTTTCTATGCTAATATTTTAAAAAGTTATTGCAATATAATAGCATTTATCAAAGTTTGAAAATGTGTATACAATTTCAGTGTAAGATTTGGATCAAATTAAAGGTTGTAAACGTTGTCCAGCCTACTGGAGAATATTTTCACCTTGGAATGATGTTTCTATGATACTTTGTTCAAAAGTTATTGTGTTAAAACTGTGTTTTTCAAAGTTTGAAAATGTGTTTAAAATCTAAGTGTACTATTTCCATCAAATTCAAGGTTCTAAAAGTTGTACAGCCTACTGGAGAATATTTGGAACTTGTAATTAAGTTTCTATGATACGTTTTGAAAAAGTTATTGCGATATAATAGTGTTTTTCAATGTTAGGGAATGTATGTAAAATCTAGGTTTTATTGTTTGATCAAATAAAGGCTTGTAAAAGTTATCCAACCTAATATAGAATATTTTGATAAGTCAGTCAGAGTTATCAGTGAAGAATGCAAGTAGTTTTTAACGTTTAAATGTTTACTTCGAATGTCTGTTGAATCTCTGTTGAATGTCTGTTGAATCTCTGAATATAAAACCAACTTTACCTCGGTCAAGACGATGGCACAATGAACTTGATCTAGTTAACCTCGATATTGAGTTTTTATAACTTTCAACCACATTATTGCAGTGATTTCATCCCATGAATTCACTGCCATGTGTTGGTCTTTATAAAGACGACTATATCAGCATTGTATAAATGCCAGTTGTGCTGACTTGTTCAGCAACCTGGAGATCCAACAAGCTTTCTCTATTTTCCATTCTCAAAACACTGAGTTCCCGATAAAATAAAACCCGGAAGATTTCATTATCAATCCAATAGACCAGTGGTCACAGCCAAGGGGAGGTTCACAGACTTCTGATCGTATACGAGCCTTTAGCTGTCATGAAAGAAAGCTAGAAAATAATAAAGTACGCCACCTGCCGAAAAAAAAAACATATCGACACACAGGCCCCCTTGGAAAAGACCCCCAGTGGTGAGATCAGGGCACAAACCATGAACGTGCATTGTACAAAAAGTGGAGGTATACAGCCTTAAGGTGCCTGCACACGGGCCGCGGTGGAGGTCTCACAGACTTTCAATTGGAGTAGGGCGATGGGCGGCAAACCGCAAGCAATTGAAAGTCTATGAGACCTTCACTGCCACCGCGGCCCGTGTGCAGGCACCTCCAACCTGCCAGGCAACACTCCAGATGCCCACGAGAGGCAACTGAGATGTTATTTCTAGGGCCTGCCGCCACTTTATCCAGCCTTTAAATAGTGAGTCAGTTGTGCCTGTTCAGGGCTACAACAAAACGCGAAACACCTGCGCGCTGGGGGTTGAATACCTGTTGTAGAATTAAGGTCATTACCTTCCTGCTTTCAACTGCCCCCTTTAAAATAGTGGTTACATTTAGCCACTTACACTACGGTATTAAGCCTGTTGATGTTACCTGCGCCAGTGATAAGCCTACTTACACTCTTTTCAACAGGAATATGCCTACATGGGGTGTTTAACGTTTTCCCATGCTTTTCAAAAGTGTTGCGTGCCCAGTGACAATCTGCCAAATAATTACACCTTGATCACATCAACTGGAAATCGTTGTTTATTATTATTTTGCATGAAATATGATTACACTTTGGCACATGAAACATCAGCACCGTTTTGCGATTTTAAATGGGAAGATGGCAATTACTGGGCAAAAGAAAGTATTTTCAGAGTTACTGACAATGCCCGGGGGAAAAAATCCAATCCAATAAATACAAAAAGGAAACCATGTATCATTTTCTATGTTAAATCAAATTAAGGATGAAGTCTGCGATTTTGTTCCACTGTTAGGAGTCCACTGATAAATCGTGTCATCCACACTTCAACAGCATGCTGCCAATGTTCACAACTGGTGATCCAACGTTAGAAGTATTTGGAATGTCAAACAGTGTTCCGTCTTAAACAGGGATATGTCTCAAAAATAAATGAGTTGTATGATCAAATAATTGAACAAGCAGTCAATTTAATAAATTGAGCAATATGCCACAACTAGACTTCCTAGCTTGAACTCTTGCATCTAAACACGATTTATGTGCTGAAGCTGATCAAACCCTGGATTGGTTTCATACATGCCTGTTTATGGATGATGTGGTGCAATTTGCTCGTTAGTACAGTATATACAAAGTTTTAGGCAAAACAGGTTAAACAAAATTTTTAGTGCACTTCAGATTTAATTGAGTGCAGCTGGCAGGCTTTTTTTTACATCCACTAATTTAAAAGAAATTAGTGGGGTCACAGGGTTACTTAAAACACAAGCTTATGATTTAAATGTTATGCATCTGACAATTTTGTAACAAGGCATCAAACACTCTGGTGCTTCATCACAGAGCAGTATTTGCACTTCAACTCAAATTTTCAATATAATGTATGTTGTATTAAATCAAATTTAAATAATATGAAACAGTTCTATACACTCATATCTGTACAGACAGAATAAAACACAGAGATTGCTTGTATTGGATTCTGAACTGACACAGAACACTAGTGAAGAATGAGTAGTTGTCTTCCATCTTCAACCAACCCATCATTGAGCAAAGTAACTCTATGGGGCCTGTGGGTTGCCCCTTAGAGAAACGCTGCGCTAGGAGCCCCGCATACACTCCCGACATTGAGATCACATGCAACGATGACTGGGGTTAGATCCTCCCTTGACGGTGTAATCACTCTCTGCATTGAAATTCTACTGCGATATCACAACACCACACCAAATGGCCATATGCAGCCGTCAACTCCATTCAGTCCATGGTGAAACGGCCTCCTCCCAATCCCTGCCCCCAGTGACCGGTGCAGAACAGTTACTAAATGCATTGACGCGGTCACTCCCCCCTGGGGTACTGATCGGACTGCAGAGGTAAAAGTTAAAAACCCTTTTGCCCCTCTGCCCGTGCCATTTTTTTTCTTGGTGACATCCATGGTCCTACATCTCGTCCAGACCGTAGTCTTCTTCCGGGAAATCCCCCACGGTGACACTCAGGGGCTTCACAAATGCACCGTATTTATTCTCACATTCAAAGTACCTCTTATCTTTTACACTGAGGAAAGAAAGAATGAGACATTAAGTAAATCAGATTTTTCTAAATCTGACATTTCTAAACATGTTTTTGCTCTGTCATTATGGGGTATAGTGTGGACTGATTTTAAAAAAAATATATTCTAATTTCAGCCTATAACAATACTTTTGGAGACAGAGAGAGGGGTCTGAATCCTTCCTAAAAGCACCAGCCGATGATGATAAACAGTAACAGTTGCTCACACCTGCCATCATGTTTTCCAAGAGGCTCATCATACTTCACCCCCACCCAATGACCTGGCTTGAAATCTACTGTACCTGCAAGACAGAAGAAAACAAAAACATGTTGGTTGTAGTATGCAGCCCATGCCAGTTTGGTCTTGTTAGAACACAATCCATCAAATGTAGAAAACAAAACTACTAAAATCTGTGGCTGAGAGGATTACACAAGTCCTTTTATAATGTTTTTATGGATGTTGATTCTGACACCCAACATGATACACCATTTGTTATGTCTTGGATAGAGAATTACAATCTGTGTCCAATAGTGAACAGAAATGTTTTATCAAATCTCTAACATCATATCCTGTTCAACATCTTGGCCTTAAAAGGCAATATAATCTCTCATCTCTACCTGACACAGCCAGAAAATGACTGGCCTCCCCAACAGAACTTGGCTCTTCTGTGGTAGGTATGCACAGATCCATCAGCTGATGTTTGCTTAAAATAGGCGATCCGCTTTCGCTAAAAACTACCCTTTCTAGTGGCCGATCGGGAGAAAAAAAAACCTTGGATGTAAAACACGTGAGTCAAAGTTCTATTCTGATAATTTTTTTTCCTGATGTGTTCTTATCGCTGTGTTTGCTGTCTCCAGCTATAGGTTTTGGAAGCTCCGGACCAACTTGGGTGAACAACAGTTTTAGTTCATTGTGGATGCATAGATCTATGGAAGGTAGGAAACAAGTGGGCAATGGGACATTGCCTCACAATGTTAAAAACAGTACTTGAAAATATTTGAACTGGTGCAGTTGAAGTCTGTCACCGGACAATAGTGCAGCGCTGGGCCGATCAATACCAATTCAATGGGTTACGACCTCTGGAGTTTTCCTAGCCAATGTGACTGAATGCTGTATTGCTTGCTTTATGGGATTTTGCTGGGTATCTGTATAAGCACTTCCTAACAACTGCTGATGCAAAAGGGCTTTATAAAATAAACATGACTGTATACTTACCGACACAATCCTGTAATCATGAATAAGCATAAACACTAGCATCACTCACCAACATACATCACAGTGCCAATCTTGGTGGGTAGCCCAACAACATTCACTTGGCAACGGTTGCCAACGGCGATTGCAGCAGCAGCAGCCCTCTCCTCGGCTTCCCGGGCAGCAAGCTCCGCCTCCTTCTTTGCAGTCTCTTCTTCATTGAAGCGACCAACACGCTGTTTTTTCATGAAAGACCTTACAGAATCTGACAGAAAAAATATATAACCCTATATGAAATCCCTATACTGCAATGGTTACTGTGACATTGATATCATTGTCATGTGATGAAAAAAATGCTCATACTGATAGATAAGAGTATTAGCAGGCCAGTTTGTACATGGATGACAGCAGTTGTGTTAAGTATCACTGTTCTTCATTGCCTATGATTCACTTTCTTATTCCTACAACCCCTTTTCCAAAAAAGTTGGGACGCTGCGTAAAATGCGAACGAAAACAGAATGCAATGATGTGCAAATCATTTATCCCTATATTTAATTGAAAATAGTACAAAGACAACATATCAAATATTGTAAATAAGAAATTTTACTGTTTTTGGAAAAATACAAGTGCTGTCAAACAATTAAAATAATTAATTGCGATTAATCACAATCTGTAGTTAATTGCGATTAATCGCAATTTTAGGATGTGTTCAAATTGTGCCCTTAATACACACTTTTTTCTGTTTAAAAAGCATTGCATTATGGTAAAGACATACTTTGCTATATTGCCAACTATGGACAGTGCTTGACTTGGAATTAAATAAATGCAAGTTGTCAATGCCCTTAATTTAGTTTAATATACATACAATCAGTCCATACCTTACCACAATAACTTACCACAATAACTGGCTAAATTTAGCCCATGTAAATCTAAATAGAATCTTGCCATCTCATATTGTTTTCTTGATTAACGCACCAAGAACAATATCTGCTACGTTAGGCTACTGTATAACACATATCAGCCCCTCTTATCTGAACAGCTACATGGTGTGCAGGCATTTAACCCACTGAATCACACCTAAGCTGGTCAAGGTATTGTCCTTTGATGTTTAGGCGGAAATGTGGTTAGAAATGTGGGGTTCAGGTGGGTGCCTGTAAACATTATACTTCCAGGAAGATGTTAGCCACAACCAAATACTTCATAAAGTATTGCTTTTACATTTTTCCCAAATTCAACCAAATGCATGAGGTAGGCTACTTGAATAGGCAATGACATAAGGTAGTCATGGTGGCTAGAAATGTTATATACAAACATTACATCAGGGTACATCTGTAATTCATGCAGAGCACAGTTGGTTGCTAATTCCACTATGAGAATATGCTTTCGTGGAAACATTAATGCTTAGCTTAGATCAGCAAAAACATTAAATAATGACAACTTACCATGCTACAAGCAAAGTGTTAGCAGGTGGATTCATGCAACAGAGCTAGGGCAGCCATGGCTAGCATTCTCGTTTTATGGGTTTTTGTAGTGACTGGGGTGTGGGAAGCAAGGAGTGATATTCCCATTTCCTCACATCCATTGCACAAACAGATGTGTAGCCTACTAACGCGTTTTTAAACAGTTGTCTAGTGCCAAGTAAACATGATTCACAACATGAATGCAAACTCTCCAATGATATATTGAAAAGAATGCCTGTGAAGAGCTCAGGTCAAGTCAACCGCCAATAAAGTTACTGGTAAACAATAAATGCGTGATAGTAGCGCGATCCTGTCAGCTCCTGCTGAAGCTCAAATTAAAAATGAATTAATGGCGACAAAAAAATTAAGTATTTAAAATGAATCGCACACATCAATGGCTCGCAACATGTTACTTTAACAGCCCTAAAAAATACATATGTTGTCTTTGTACTATTTTCATTGGTTGCACCAAAACCTGTATATATTGTTCAGCACCGATGGTACCTTCACAGATGTGCAAGTCACCCATGCCATGTGCACTAATGCACCCCCACCCATACCATCACGGATGCTGGCTTTTGAATTGTGCGCTGACAAGCCGGATGGTCCATCTCCTCTTCAGTCCGGAGGACACGGCGTCAATGATTCCCAAAAAGAATT
Organism: Esox masquinongy; assembly: GCA_016801175.1. Taxonomy (NCBI): domain Eukaryota; kingdom Metazoa; phylum Chordata; class Actinopteri; order Esociformes; family Esocidae; genus Esox; species Esox masquinongy. The sequence continues at coordinate 7,238 of JACXGI010009084.1, forward strand.
TCAAATTTTGATTTGTCAGACCACAGGACAGTTTTCCACTTCGCCTCAGTCCATCTTAAATGAGCTTGGGCCCAGAGAAGGCACAGCAGTTCTAGATCTTGTTTATGTATGTTTTCTTCTTTGCATAGAGTTTTAACTTGCATTTGTGGATGTGGCGACGTGCTGTGTCCACAGACAACGGTTTTCGGAAGTGTTCCTGAGCCCATGCAGTGATTTCCACTACAGAATCATGTCTGTTTTTAATGCAGTGCCGCCTGAGGGCCGAAGATCATTTCGGCCTTGTCCCTTGTGTACAGAGATTTCACCGGATTCTCCGGATCTTTTAATGATATTACGTACCGTAGATGATGACATCCCCAAACTCATTGCAATTTTAAGGGGAGAAACATTATTCTTAAATTGTTGCACTATTTGTCCACGCTGTCTTTCACAGTGGTGAACCCCTCCCCATCCTCACTTCTGACAGACCCATCCTCTCTGGAATGATCTTTCAAAACCCAAAAATGTAACTGAACTGTTGACAAATTACCTAATTGCATACTATTCCACCAGGTTTACATTTATAGCACTTTTTTGTCTTTTTACTATTGAATATAGGGTTTAAATTATTAGCACATCATTGCATTCTGTTTTTATTTACATTTTATGCAGCATCACAACTTTTTTGGAAATGGGGTTATAAAATAGCACAAATGAAGAACTGATACAATGTAGACTAATGTGTTCAGATGTGACTAATGAATGAGTGTAAGCTCAAAGTACCTGTCCTCTTCTCATAGACCTCATCTGGAATCTCAAATTTCTCCACTTTCGACAGATCACTGAACTCTCCGATTTGTGCTCCACTGCGATCGATGATCTACAGACACACAATTTACAATCACCATGATAATTAACATCATCATAATGCCTCACTAAATAAAAACATATAGAATGACAAAAAGTTGATGATTGGGTGCCAACAATTTTCTGCTTTTAGGTCCCTTTATGTGGATCTGGATGTTGTTGTTTTCCAGTTGCATGCTTTAGCCACAGTCTTTAATTTACTTAAATGGTTTAATAAACAGTGAAATAAAATAAATAACATACTACCTGCTACATCTGGTTAGTCGATAGATGGCTGATAAATGGGATTTCACATCTCCATTTATTTAGGAGCCTTTTTTGTAAAAGCAACTAGCTAACTTCATCTGGACAGTGTGGCTTGCCTGGTTGTTATCTAACCATCATATAAATAAGTGGTATTTAAATTATGACACGTTGGCAGAGAGTTTGCCATCTCTAACTATAGAAACTGATTATTGATGTGTTTTTTATTTTGGCCTTTGTTTTTTGGTGGGGGCTTGTTTATATTGATCAGCTACTTATCATTTTGTGGCCCGCAGTCTCAGAGTTACAGTAACTAATGTATGGCAGAGATAGGCACAGGAGACAAGTTTATCAGCAAGACAGTGTATATCAGTGAATTGCTGAGACCTATAAAATAGGATTGACTGCGTAGTCAACGTGTAATGAAGAAATACACAATAACAACGACCTGTTAAGCGTGTGACTTGCAATATATTCAGTTCATGATTGGTCATGTGACACGCCCATGTGCTTTGACAGGCAAAGACCCAAATCTTTATCAAGTGCGCAGTGTTTCTTTGGGCAGGGGTACATACGTGAATTTTGCAGTCATCATCCACCGGGTAGGAACCCAGCAGGGCCTCATTATCGTCCAGTTTCTGTATGAACTTATCAGTGGGGCTGAAAAGCTGCAGTTCCATGCAGGAGGCTGGGGTACCCACAACCATTTCTAATTTACCCTGGAGAAATAAAAAAACATTCCTTGAAACTGCATCACATGACCACAGCCTGTGCTGCATTAGCGGTGTCAGCAAACAGAGGAGCGAGGACGTTACACACTAGCACGCAGAATAACTGACCAACATAACTTACCTTGAAATCGGCTATGGTGATTCCCCTGTTGTATCGTTTATTCACCTCGAACGAGCTGATGGTACTTGTCAGCCGCACCGAGACTGTTGGGTTGGTTATCACTGTGATGCCGCTGTCCATCTTCAAGTTTCGTTTCGCCTGTATTCTGTATGAAGTACTAGTGTAACTTAATTCAGTCAGCAACGACCACACTACACAAAACACAAACAACATAGTTGGGTTAGTAGCCGCTATACTCAGCATGATACTGAATTTGTAATAAAAATACACAAGGAATAGCTGCAACATGACAAAGCTAAATGTAACATAGCTAGCTAACGGTTGCTAGGCTGGCTAACGTTAGGTTAACGCTTAGCTAGCTACGCTACTACATAGCGTAGCACGCTACAGACAGTAGTCAAGACAAGTGCAGAAAGCTAGCTGGCGTCACAAAGCTTTACATGTAGTTTCTATATAATTACCTGTCCTACGCTTTCTTACAGTGACCTCTGTAAACAAATAATAGTAATTAAGATGTTTTTTGATAACAGATCAACCCAAGGACCATGTGCTGTAATCTCGGCGAAATGATGGGATTGGAAGAAGGATGGTGGAGTCTGGTCGAGTGGCGATTGTTTTGTTCCTGTGCAAATCAACGACGCCACAGATCAAGTAACGCCCTTTTCCAGTGTCTAGTTCTGGAACCTTCTACCCGCCCTTAACGTCGGGCGGGTAAAAAAGTTGACCAATCAGTATCACATTTCTAAACTCTCGTACCTACTGAGATGTGCTCGTAACAGGAAGAGGAAGACCGCAACGTCTTGATGGAAGTGGACTTTAAAGATTAGTAGCCAATCATCAATGTGTCGATCCGTAGACGTTTTACACGACAGTGCCACGCCCAAAGAACGAAATACCAAAACCTTCCACGTCATGGCGCTATAATCCACATTTTTGAAGCAAAAATTGTTTCAAACCTTATAAGAGATCAACATTTTCTGTAAGACGCCAACGTTAAATTGCCAATGTTTATTACTGGCTCAGTGGAATATTTACTTAAATTGTATTAATATGTGACTTCAATTAATTTATACTTGTTATTTTACTTTATTTTCATTTTGTGAAGTGCAGAGTTTTCTACTCTAACATTTGTTTACACTAACTCATCTATACTCATGGATTTATGAACAGAAAATTAAGGCATCAAACATACACAAAAAAACAAATGTGCATTAATTTCACAGTCCTGCATGAGCACCTTGGATTTGTGTAGGAGTTCTAGAGCAGGTATGGACAGAAAAGGGAAGATCAAAGAAAGGTGTATATGGTGCAGCCAAAAACTAACAACCCCCCACCCGTACTCCAGAGCAAAAAGTTTACATTCCTGTTTGGAGTTGAGGTGGAGGTGTTCAGCCTTGCCTCATCACACTTCGTCTGTCTGCCCATCCAGATGTAAGCCTACGTGCAGCTGTTCACAGTTCATAAAATAAAAAGACGTCCCACACAAGCCTGTTGACTTGGAAGGGGATCATGACACACTTATGCAGACTGGGTGTAGTTTCTCTCAACATCAACCCCACCAATCCAGGAATTTAAAAAAATCCAAATACAATGCTTTTAATTTACATGTATTTAGGTCCAGTTTGTTGGTTGTCACTCATTCTGATTCTTATTGGTCGTCTCTGTTTATAGTTTCAGAGAGGTCGGGCTGTGGGTGATGACCAGTGTTAACATGTAAAGCGTGGAATCATCTGGAGCTCCCATTAAAAAGCACTGAGTTCTACTGGATAAGTAACTCTACATTCATGTGATTGCAGGGGATAAAGCAACGACTAATACGCCCCCCCCCCAAAAAAAAATAAATATATATATATACGACGGCTAAACGAAAAACTAACAATACTGCTCTAATTACCGAGTTTTAATACAATTGGTTTTACCAGGCATCAGTCATCCGAGTCGGTTCAGCACAATTTAAGTTCCCTTATTTATATGTAAAATTGATCACCACGAGTTTTTAACTCTGTTATATGAATGCTGACCTTCAGTGGTTACCTTATTCTCTGCTTCTATTCTCAATAGTGTCCTACCAAGGTTGTCTCTACCTCGTGGGTTATCACCACTGATGAACAGCTATCATTTTTTGGCTACATTAAAATTTTCAGAGGTTTATAAAATAATATTGTGGTTCAGTGTTTATTGTTCTCATTTTACGAGTTTTTCCACTTCTCTGAAAAATAATAATTTAATGATAAGCTACATCTATTTGTTTCTAAATGGCCCATTAACGTCAATGAACCATGAAGATTAATTGGGTTTTAATCCCATAATAGCATTCATGATACTCCAATGTCTTTTTTTTCATTTTGTTTTATGTCATTTGTCTTATTAAGGAATAGATAATTGAATGCCTGTGAAGTTTAGTCACGTATCTCCTCATTTTACAATATGTAGAAAAATAGCTGAGCAATTTGAATTGCATCCTGCCTCTTTAGTTTATTTTTCCCCCTCAAAGTACGTTTCTTAGTGCGTGTTTCAACAACTGTCATGAATACTTTAACAAGTACTAAAAAGAGCTGCGTCTGGATTATCTCCTTTATTCACAATAGACCAACACCGACTTCAACATAAGCTTCCCTTGAAATCATTCTGTTTTCTCTTATAAATTAGTATTTTTTTTTCTTACATGCAACATATGATCACTGCATTCGAGTGCCACTAATAGAGTTCAGGCCGGTATCTTCCACTGAGGACACCGAAGTAATCTTCATATTCTTTCCGATGGTTTTCATTCGCCTGACGCAGAATATAAGTGGTGAACTGATAAAAGATTTTGTAGAATTCATGATTACCGCCAGCTTGCATGACGCCTTCCCGTCGTGATGACTTGTATGTTGTGATGTGAAGCCAAGCAGATAGGCCGATCTTGGTTTCATAAAATCGTTCTATTTTCTTTTTTCAAAGACATTCACGTCCAGGTCTTTGTGTTTCTCCGGGTGACAAAGAGTCGTAGTTGCAGTGACAGTTGATAAAGACAAGCATGATAGGTAGCTAGAGAAATCATAGATGTTTTGTTATTTAATCATATCTATTGTTGTGTAAGCAGCTCAATGTCATTCATCACCAGACAACAACTTAACTATGGTGATCATTTTTGTATGTCTAAACTTAAGGTTTTTGCCAAGGAGGAGACAAGAACATGTGGAAGGTGAGGTGATGGAAAAAGAGAAATAGCAGATTTTGTCAACAAAAAGAAACTTAGAAATGTAATTTAAATCATGCTCAAACGTTATATGCTACATCCGTGGAAGGGTCTACAGGCTTTATGAGAACTTATTTTTTTAGAACTGACACATTTTTAAGTCTTAAAAGTCATACAATCTCATTGTGATCTCCTTTCTGAAAAAAATGTGTCCATAAAGGAGACAGAGGGAAATGCATTTGGCACAAAAGGGATAGCATATCCTTTTGCCTTGCCAAAATCCCAAATTGACAGTAACTTGTATTTCTCGGTTGTGATTAATTTTCAATGTTTATCTTGGGACCGTTTTGTATTGATTCAACTGATCAAGAGCAGAAGTTGTTCTTTTATAAGCAAGCCTGTCATAAATTATATAATGTTTTGTCAAGAGATCATTATTCAACTTACATACTTTCGAAATAATTATAATATTCCGTTTTGGCTCTATAAACTAAGAAATGCATAGATTTCAATAATTGAACTCTAACTTTTCTTGGTGGGGGCGGGGGGGTTGCTGCGACTCATGACTTGCCCTAGACTCTAGATAGAGGGTAAGAGCATTGTTTAGCCATGTTGGTAATCAAATTATCAATACTGGTTGATGATGTGGAACCAGATTTGTGAACACTGGGTGGACAGGTTGCATATATTGGCCACAAAAATAACACAAAGTAGTAGGCAACACCGGTCTTGGAGGGCCAAAACCCTTATGGTTTTCATCCTTTCCTATCATGGGCTCATTGAGCGCTGAGACACCAGGTGAGAGCGATTAACTAGCAGGTAGAAGCAAAAACCAGAAGTGGTTCAGTCATACTTACAGGACTGAAGTTGCCCAAGCTTTCTTGATCCCGAGTCAGCATACAGCCTGAATGTTCACGGACATAATTAATGCTATATGTTTCCTAGAGCTAACTGGTGAACTCATACTACCATGAAATAAAAACTAGTCAACAGGCAGGGGTTTAAATCTTCGAAACGAAGCTTAAGGATATTAGGGGCGTGACGCTTGTGTCTGTGGCAGATAGACACTCCTCGACCGAGAATGGGAGAGAGAGCGCGCAGGGGAGGGAGGAGGAACTAGAAGAAAAAAGTTAAAACTAAAAATGGCTTCCTTGTCTTTGGAGTCTGCAGAACAATCTGAGAATAGTACAGAAGCGTCTACCGAAGAGGCCGCTCCAGTAAAAGAGGAGACTGATCCGGATGAAGTTTCGGAACAGTTGCTAAAAACTTTCCAGAACTCGGCGCTCAGCTTTTCGACCGATCAAGTAGCATGTCTCTGCGAAGCCCTTCTACAGGCGGGCAATGTGGATCGCCTGTGGAGATTCCTATCCACAATCCCTCCTTCGGCCGAGCTGCTACGTGGCAACGAGACCCTGCTTAAGGCCCAGGCACTGGTCGCTTTCCATCGGGAAGAATTCAAAGAGCTGTACACAATATTGGAAAGCCACGACTTTCACCCGAGCAACCATGGGTTCCTGCAGGACCTCTACTTGCAGGCGCGCTACAAGGAGGCGGAGAGGTCCCGAGGTCGTAGCCTGGGTGCCGTAGACAAGTATCGGCTTCGGAAAAAGTTTCCTCTGCCAAAAACAATCTGGGATGGCGAGGAGACTGTATATTGCTTCAAGGAGAAGTCTCGCAATGCACTGAAAGAGTGTTACAAAAGAAACAGGTACCCCACTCCAGACGAAAAGAAAAACTTGGCTAAAGTGACTGGACTCTCCCTCACGCAAGTCAGCAATTGGTTCAAGAACCGACGGCAGAGAGACCGAACCCCGTCCGGTACCAACAGCAAAAGGTAGAACACACATTAATAAACAATCTATGTTTCATACAAGATTTCAAGTAAAACAATGTAAATGTACAGAATAAATAATTTTTGTAGGCCTGTGATTTGCAGAGGTTATTGTTAGAGGCAGGGAGGTTATAAAAAAGTGTCTTGACACAATTACACAGACAGTACTAAGATTGTTGATTATTTGTTCAAATGTTGATAATTTGTGAAACAATGTTAAGTTAACTACAGTTCTCCTAAAACATTAAAACCAGCTGTTGCATAAGGCTGGATCTGTCAGCTATACATCTATATAATATAATCGTACTCTACAATTTACGTTTTATGTAATCGATATTCCATGTAATTTCTTTACCTTGGGCTCGACTGGTTTCTCAAAAGTTTTCTCAACTATATGATCAACCTATTTCAATCAAATCCCGAAAATCCCTGCGGTTTAAGGAATTCGTGGTGTCTTTGACAGTGTATAACGTCACGCTGGTCCTAGAGAGCACGACTGGTCGCCAGAGCATGTTTGCCTTGTTGTGAAATGTGAGATCGGAGCGCCCACTGTGGCTCAAGTTTCTTTATTCTTCAGGGTTTGTGATGGCTGGGTTTAAAAGTACAAAGCATACATTTTTTTGTGAACAAAATATGTATTATATTAACTTGATTGGTCGAGTAGGCTACTGTGACACAATGTGTCAATTTATAATTTTTAATTGTATTACACCGCTGAAGACGTATTCCATGGATCCTTTTGCGTAAACCGTTTCATAAGTTGTTGAACATTTTGTACGTAATCTGGCCGCGGAACCCGTGCAGGGGACCCCAGTTTGAAAAGCATTTGTGTAAACCAACAGTTTAAAAGAAAATGATCACTGTTATACCCCTTTCATGCACAGAACAGAATCCCACTAATTTAACATACCTGCATTTTATACCAGTTTTTCATAATTCTGAAAAGGGTAGGGAAGAAAACAAAAAAACAAAAACAAAAAAAAAAAGCCACCAAGAAAACTATTCACGATGAAGAATGTACTGTGGGACGAACGCACCCCACAGTGTCGGGCCAACACCGAGGGAGAACCACCTGGCCCGGACCTGCCAAATGGGTCCATTGAAAGAGGCTGGGCATACCTCCTCATAATCAGGCCTCGTCAGAGGGTGGCTAAAAGGGCGCCTAGGAAAGCGGCTCTGGTTAGCTGAGGGTGAAAGAAGTCTAAAGAGTGGGATGCTGTTCTCCGCACGCAGGTTTTTTTTTTCCTCTCAGCTTTGCTTTCATTTCTTTTGCTTTTAGTTAATAAATGCCCTCCAGGGCCAAGAACACTCAATGTGTCTATTCCTTGTGTCTCGCCCTGCTACAGTACACACATTCCTTTGATACCTTGTCTCTGGACATTTCCCCCACTGTGTACTACCATTTTCCTCTCTCTGCTCCCCCCTTCTGTGTTATCTCAGTGAATCAGATGGCAACCACAGCACGGACGATGACGCAGACGACATCTCTGACAAACCCGAGGACACTGTGGAATCCACGGCCTCAATCATCTCGCTCTCTAGCGCCCCCTGCAGCACTGGAAGTCAGATCTTCCTGAACGGGGCCGGGGGGTTCCTCACTGCCTCCCACCCCTTGCTGCTCAATGGGGGCTCCCTGATCTCCGGGGCAGGGGGCGGGGTCATCATCAACGGGCTGACCCTTAGCGATGGCCACACCGTCACCCTCAGCCCTGTATCGGCCAACTCGCCGCTGATCCTCAACGGAGCGCATGTGATATCGAAGAGCAGTGGGGTTGGCCAGGACATGGGCCTGGAGGGCCAGGGCGTTACGGCCATGGAGCCCGGCTCTGCCGTCTCCCTCCCCCTGCCAGAGGACCGCAAGGCGGAACACATTCGCGTGACCCACCCCTCGACCATCCCCACCCTGGACTTCATCAACGTCCCAGAGGGGATGGTTCTCAATGCGGAGGACGTCCAGGCGGTCTCTCCGTCTTCTTCCTCGTCGTCGCCATCAACGTTCTCCCCCGCCTCCCTACCCTCCCTGGTCCTGACTCAGAGCGGCAGCCTCCCGGACAGCCTCCCGGCCTCCATGTCCACTCCAGGTGTGGTTCTGTCCAACCCGGTAGTGAGCCTCAGTGGGCAGCACGGGGAGTATGTGGTGTTTGCCACGGCCGGCTCCCAGCTTAACCCCTCCAGCTCCATCTGCCAGGTGGTGTCCTCCTCCAGCTACTCCGCCCCACAGGTGTTCTCCCTGCCCCAGGTGGTGCCCTCCATCCAGGGTATCCCTGTGTCCCAACTGGTCCAACACTCCCCCGGGGGCCAGGTCTCCCAGTGCCCCCAGTTAGTCCCTGTGTCGTCCCTCACCTCCTCTCTCCCCCAGGAAACCCTGTCCCAGTTCCAGGGCCATCAGACGGTGAACGTTGGCCCCCGCCTGGCCCAGCCCCTCCACCAACAGACTGGCTCCTCCACGCTGGGAGAGGGAACCACCATCCTCTCCATGTCTCAGTTCTCCAGTGAACATCTTCCCCAGGGTCTGACATTACAGCTGGGTGACCAAACCTCAGCCACCACCACAACGCTGACCCAGTCCCCACAAGGCCATCCACAGGCCACGCCCATCTCCTCCCCCACCCAAGTGGTTCCCATCTCCCATTCGAAAGAATCCACCCCGACCCAGCTGGTCCCCCTCTCCCTGCCCCAGCTGGTGCCGGTATCATCCGCAGGCCAACTTTCCTTCCCCCAAGTTGTCCCGGCCGCCCCCTCTCTGTCTGCAGGGGCCTTCCAGATCCTAACCTCAGCCCCTGGAGGTGGGATGAGCCAAGGTCCCTTCAGGATGAACCAGCTGGGGCCTCAACAGACGGTTGCTGCTTCGCCCAGCATGCCTCCAGGGGTTCAGCTCCTCAACTCTGGGGTCATTCAGCTCCCCTCCACCTCTCCAGGTTAGTCATTCACTGTTGTCTTTTCGAGGAGTGTTTCTATTTTTTAATTGACAGGACAGTGGGGGGGGACAGTGCTACAGCACCAGACACTTACATTTTAATGTACTAGTAAAGAAATGATCCTATTGTCCATGTCTCTCTCTCCCTTGTGCACACTACTTCTGCTCTGCGCCCGCCTGTCCTCTGTGCTGTAGGGAACCTCCTCCTTGGTGGAAGTCCCATCCTAAGTTTCCAGCAGGGCAAGCTGATCCTGACCATCCCAACGGGCATCCAGTTCACCAGCCTGCCCATGAAAGCTGTCTCGGAGACATCCACCCTGCCCTCCAACGGGCTAGGCCCTGTTCTCGCTCTCAACCCCGTCATCCACCCCGTCTCCACCGGCGTCCACACCTCCAACAGCCTCCAGACGCCCCCGCTCTGCTTCGTCAACTCGTCTCCACTCTACTGCACTGCGCCAGAGACGAGCGTCTCCTCTAACCAGCCCCTTGCCGCCGCTGCCGCCACCACCTCCTCCCCACAAACCCTGGAGCCCTCCACCACCCCCCCCAGTGTCCTCACCCCAGAAAGCATGCTCTCCCTGAGCCCCATGTGCAGCGGGGTGACCGCCAACACCCAGCTCTCCCAGACCACCTGGAGCCCTGTCCCTCTCTCCACATCCGCCAGCCTGACTATGTTTGATGTCCATGGGAAGGGAGATCTACCCGAGGGCCCTGCTTTGCTGGGCCTACCTGGAGGCGAGTCCCTACTCCTGGGGAGCCCTTCTCCAGAGCAGGATGTGGCCAGGGGGTCGCCGTTAGGGGACCCAGAGGAGATGGATGGAGATGCCAAAATCCTCACCCAGCTACAGTCCGTTCCTGTGGATGATGAGCTAGGTCTGTAATCCAGACTTTCCAGCCCGGATGGAACTAAACCGACATTACAACCGACCTGTCCATATGTTGGATAAAGCATTGTGGGATATGTGGATGGTTTAAAACATGGATTGATCTGGAGGATGGCCTTGGTTTACAGGCTGATTCATCCCCTCCGCTCAGCACTGTAATTTCCTCATCTGCATACACCTAGAGCCCTTCCTGTTTCAGCAGACCAGCCAAAGACAAAACGAAGGAGCACATCTGGCCCGGATTTCAGCCATGGGATTAAAAAGTCCTTCAATTCCAAGATGGTTCCTTTTCTTTTGCAAGTAATTTGTGAGGACGTTCTGCTGCCTTTATAAACAGACGCCCTGTTTCAGCAAAGATTATTTGTACTACAGGGAAATGAACGCTGTGTGTTTTCATTGGTTGAGCAGTATACCAGCAGTACATCAGAGTTCAGTTCTGTTGAGTTGGACGAGCCGGTTCTGAATGACTGCTCGCTCTGCTTGAGTGTGACACTAGATAGATTAGAACTATAACATTGAGATGGATGGTTCAATCCTCTGTGTTACATCATCAAGCACTCCTTGTCATTTAACTACAGGTGTGAATAAGAGCTAAACTCTGTCACATCCAAGATCTATAGGAAGAAACTGGGTCACCTGGGAATTTTGTTTTATTACTCTTTTACTCTATGCAATGCATGTTCCTTTGTAAATATGACGAATGTGACACAGACATCACACATTTATCACAAGTAAGCCTGTCTGATTGGGACAGACAAAGCTTTAGTTACACACTATGAAACCTAATGCACGTATGCTACAAACTCTGCTGTGATCACATCGCGGGACAATGAACATCGTGGGACAATTGGATGGGTCTCATTCGTACACTACAGATAGTATATTGAGTTTCTGAATCATGACGCTGGTGTTTTTCTAAGTATGGGTTTGATCTGCAGTCACCGCGAGTTGGTGCTGTTTCTTAAATGAAGGTGTGCCTGTTTTCACAGAATTTTGCACCATTGATACGAGCAACTTCCGACATCTATTATGAATTTCTTAATGACCCATGTCCTTTTGTCTTTGAACTTTAGAGAAAGATGATATGATACTCTTGGTTGTAAAGCTGATGCTATTATTTTTTTAGCATCACTAAAACCTACCACGGTATAAACTCCATTGAGAACTCCCTCCTTGTACTGTAAGTTTTGCACATTTTGTCCATTTCATGTTTACGTTTTCGGCGATGGCTAGATTCTATTCCAAAAACCTGCTACCTTCTCAGTTTTTTCCACAAGTTGCTCTGGTTCGAAGGGACAGGATTTGCCAAATCAGCTGGTTAGAATGAGTTTCAGATAAAGCCTCTGTCCATCCTGAGCCTGACAGTTCAGCAACATGGACTCATGAAGCCCTGAGAGAAGGCAGCAAGTCTCTTAGAATGTGTCCACTGAGAACCAGTATAGTTGTTCCATCCATAGAAGTACAGTGTACACTGCCTTGCTTTTGCTAGAGAACAGATAGCAGTTAGGTTTCTGGACAACGGTACACTAAGCTCCTGTTCAGTGTCACATTCGGCTCTTTGTCTTTAAGTGTGTGTGTGTGTGTGTGTGTGTTTTACTTTTGTGTGTATTTAATGCATGTATCAATCATTTTCTCGAAGTAACTTTGAACGGAAACGAACAGTCCATGAGGAAAATGGACGCAGGATAAAACGTCAATATGCCTTACTACGGGATGACTGGTTCTAGTCTCACAATGGGTCGATGAGAACAAAATCAACACTTACAATCTAAAAAAATAATAAAAAAACAAAAAACATTAATCACTAGCATTTGCTTGCCAAAGCTATCTTGTGAGTGGGTTTTAATCGGTGTTTGACAAGAAATTTAGTTGAGATTCTGAGTAGTTTTTCCATAGGATACTGAGCATGAGTTGGAGGCTAAGGGATAGTGTGTTCATGTGTGTGTTTGTGTATACAGGAGTGGAACCTGTCTACGTGGAGCGTCTCTCTGTTGTGTGGTGTGTCTGTGCTTCAAGGCTGTTACAGTGTCAGGTCTAAGAGTTTGTGAGCACACACAGACGCGTACACACACACACACACGCAGACACACGTGTGCACACAACCTCCAACGGATTTATCCAAAGATGTGTATTTTTTATTTGCTTTTCAATAGTGAGTAAAGGGATCATTTTGTTTTATAAAACATCAGTTTTGTCTTTTTGTACTTAAAGGTATTTTATTTTTTATATACAGTTTTATTGTGATATTGTAATAAACGACATTTAGAACACATTTGTTTCGGTAGGTTTTTGTTTCTGTGAACGCGAATGCTCCTTTTGTCTTTGAATATCCATGAGTTTTTGTTTAGGGTCATAGGCGACAAGTACCGAGGAGTGTCTACCCAAATCAGTTGAATAGCTTTTGCAATTTGGTTAGTAAATTAGATTGAAATACACTTTTGTTTGAACAACACAAACATGCTTTCTCTTTTGGAGAAGGAACACTTTTGTGTGTGTGTGTGTGTGTGTGTGTGTGTGTGTGTGTGTGTGAGAGAGAGAGAGACGCTGTTGTTTTTGTAACCCCCATGCTCTCAGGTTCCCTGGAAGGTGAAGACAGCCAGGGCGGGGACAAGGTATGGGTAAGGATACACAAGTTGACTCGCGTTCATACAGACCTCTTCACCCGACATCAAGCTAGCATACTGTACTGACACTCCAGCTCGCACTAACACCTCCCTTCTGAGAGTCCTCCAAGGTTACCGAGGCACCGTAGACCTTTGACCTCAGCTGGCGTACTCGGGCTCCGTCTCCATGGCGACGGTCTTCTCAGCGGAACAAGTGGCATGTGTGTGTGAGGTCCTCTTGCAGAGTGGTCGCATGGAGCGCTTGGCTGGCTTCCTGCGGACTCTTCCACCCTCCTCTTCTGCCTGTCTGGGGGACCTGGAGAGCGTCCTGAAGGCGCAAGCTGCCGTGGCCTTCCATCAGGGGCGCTTCTCTGACCTCTACGCCCTCTTGGAGAGGTTTCCCTTCTCCCCCCGCAGCCACCCTCTGCTCCAGCACCTCTGGCTGAGGGCGCACTACCTGGAAGCTGAGCGTCAGAGAGGGCGCCCCCTGGGGGCTGTGGGCAAGTATCGTGTACGTCGTAAATTCCCCCTGCCGAGAACCATCTGGGATGGAGAGGTGACCAGTTACTGCTTCAAGGTAGATAAAATCTGTAGGCTTAAATCTCTAAGAACTGGTTGACCAGGGCGCTGGGTCTCTTGTGTTGGTATATTGGTCCTGCAAAGCTGGGTTGAATTTAGATTTAGAAGATTCAGTAGGAAAACCTGTCTTAGAATGGAAGTAAAGGTAGCAGAAGAGCCTAGTTCTATACAATATAAAATGTTTTTTGTTGGAACTGTTCTGCATCTGTTTGAACTAAATTCAACACCCGTGCTTCCCAAAATCGTGTCATGGTGAAGCTGTGTAGTGGTGTTAACATGTGAGATTTAGAGAGAGACTACAGGAGAAAGGCCTTTATGTCAGGAAGAATAGACTACAGGAGAAAGGCCTTTATGTCAGGAAGAATAGACTACAGGAGAAAGGCCTTTATGTCAGGAAGAATAGACTACAGGAGAAAGGCCTTTATGTCAGGAAGAATAGACTACAGGAGAAAGGCCTTTATGTCAGGAAGAATAGACTACAGGAGAAAGGCCTTTTAAGTCAGGAAGAATAGACAGAACAGTATGTCAGGTCTCATATTCATATGCACTGATCACCAATCTCCATAGGTTGGTTGAAGGCAGTACGTCCAGGGAGAATTCGCTTTAACCTGTCCAGTTCTCTTCACTCACGTTAGTGGAAGGAGAAGATATTAGAAACGGAGGCATCTTACTGCCGATATGAAATGTAGATCATTGTTCAACTTGTTTCAGGAGTCAAAGGTTGGTGTTCCTCTTCACAGGAGAAATCCCGGAGTGTCCTGAGGGAGTGGTATTACCATAAACCCTATCCCTCGCCTCGTGAGAAACGCCAGCTTGCGGCTACCACTGGGCTCACAGCCACCCAGGTGAGCAACTGGTTCAAGAACCGACGACAGAGAGACCGCGCAGCTCACGGAAATAACGGGTGAGTCTTCCCTGCCTCTCGTAAGTTTCACTAGAAAACGTCTCGGGGATTGTCGTTTCAGGACCGTTACTGCTTTAGGACTGTGCTTCTCTAGTTTGAGCACCATTGTCTTTAGCTAACATTCCAGTACTTGCCCCACCTTGAAATATGGGGAGAAGGAATTGGAATGCAAGTTTAAAAGATGTGCTCCTTTCCCTCACAAAGCTCACCGATTTACAGTGATCTACCTCTGCCCTCTTCTGGCCCAAGCAGGGAACTCACACTCACTCTTTCCCTCTCAAGTGAACTAGAAGGTTGTGGATCAGCTCTAAGCTCCAACAGGACCCGAGACGCTTACCCCTCCTCTGATGACCTTTCACCTCCAGAAAGTCCCCTCTTCTCCTGTGCCCGACACCTCTCTCAGCCCCCTCCTTTGAGCCATGTGGGTGGGAGACCTTTCTAAATCTTTCCAATACTGGAAATCAACTGTTGTATGTTTTAAGTAGCAAAGCTGTTTCATTTTTGGATTCTTGACATCCTGTATCAAAGACTAGCTTTTGAAGTGTTGAACCATTTTTTTCATGTTTAATAGAAAACAAACATGTTATCAGCGCAAGCTAAATCACTGACATGCTTTTGAAGCATTTGAGAATAAACTGTACATGTTTGAAAAACTGATCCTCCATTTCATGCTTACCACAAACAATGTATGTTCTGAGAGAAACCAAAGCCAAATGGTGGTGGTTCACAGACAGCCTCTCCCAGCAGAGTCCTTCCAATCTCTTTTACTATCCAGTGTGTAGTTGGCTTCACATTTTGTTGGCCTGTTAGATTCTGAACACCACTGCTGATTCATATGGATTTTTCCAGGAGTACAACATATGCTGTATGGATGTTCACCTTTTCAAAATTAGCACTATAAAGATGCGCTAAACCATGATGACAGGATATGTAAAACAACAGGCCTCAACAACATTGAGTGCCATGTTTCACGTTTCCAGCCACTTCCATTCACATGAATATAAGCTGATCTTATTGCAAGAAACCAAGTCTAAAATCTGAAATTCACAGAAAAATTGAATCAGTTGATGATTATAAATACAAGCCATGAAGAAATTATTAGGAAAGCATTGTCTTAAATCAGTTCATTAGAATACTTCAATTTACAAAGTGTACTCTTCAACCTCTTCATAACATCACGTGTTACTGTGAAACAAGCTGCCAGGATCCAGCTGTGCAATGCCAGGGTCATTCTGCTCCCATACGGTGTTTGAGCTCATTGGTTCCAGTCCGATGGGTTTGGTGATACGAGAAACAGCGGCCCTTGTTTTTACAATGTCTGTGCAAAACTGCTCAAACTCCTGTCAGTGTGTTTCCCACAATGATTCGGATCAGGTGTGGTTAAAAGCCTAGGTACTCGGCCAAGAACAAGGCCAGGACCTTGGTGAGGTTCTCGACTGTAGGCCGGTGCATGTTCTCCTCTGTGTCATCCAGTGTGTGCCAGAACGAGGGGAAGGGGGTAGCGATGACATGTAGCACAGGAACACCTGAGTTAGCACGAAATAATTTAAATTAATCCAGCGTACACTGCCATAAGAGAACATTCTGGCAAATGAGCCAGGGCGATCGCATGCTAGTGGGTGTCTGTCTGTATGAGGACACCCTCGCTCACCTTTATGGAGGAATGGGATGTGGTCATCCTGCACGGGGCCCAGGTACATGTCCTTCCTAAAGTAGGTCTGCTCAGAGGGGTGAGAGGTCAACAGCCCCTGCCTGTGGAGCCGCTTCTCTGAGAGATGAAAAACAGTTAGGGGGCTGTGAACATACGCGCTCCTGCTTATATTTGACTAAATATGCAAGTCGAAAGCACAAGTCATTTAAAACACTGAAAACCGCTAGAAATCTTTTGGATAAATGCGAGAATTATATTATTTATACACACAGACACACACACACACACACTTTATATAAAAATGAGAGAGAGCTATAGATACACAAGATCAATGTGACAGTTTTGCTGTCCCCTTTAAACGGAGTATAGACAGACAAGGAAGGGCACAAAATGCCCCTGGTTTTGTTACCTGCAGCAATGAGGCGGTCAAACCAGCGGGCAGTGTTATCAAAGTGATTAACAATCAGAGGGTCTGGAGCACCAAGCAGGTCCAGCAGAACAAACAGGTCCTACAATGGAGAGACCAGTGAGAAGACGGGGG
>JACXGI010009085.1:0-31431 GCA_016801175.1 Esox masquinongy
TCTCCACCCCCTCTCTCCATCTCTCCACCCCCTCTCTCCATCTCTCCACCCACTCTCTCCATCTCTCCACCCCCTCTTTCCCACTCCCTCTGTCATTCCATCAGGTCCTCACAGACACCGAAGTTCAGAGAGAAGACAGTTCCACTACCGGAGAAGGAAAAAAGAAACATCGAAAGAGAGAAAGAGACGGGGTGATAAAAAAGAGAGTGGTGCAAACCTAGTAGGACACGTTTTGGAGGAGAGCGCTGGGTGAGAGGAGTGGTGTGGGTGGGGGGTGGGTGGCGCACAAGGCTACTCCGTCTGTCTCCTACATCTCTCAGTCTCCGTCGCCGTGGGTTCACAGCTCTCCCTCTCCCTCCCCCCTTCCCTCGCTCCCTACCTCCCCCGCTCGCTGCTGGCGGGAGCCTCCGAGCTGCTGCGGCGGAGGTCGTCTCGGATGGAGTCGCCGAGGGACTTAGGAGGAGAGACGATGGAGCGGCCGGAGCGGGCCGAGCCCCTGACCGACACTGAGCGGGAGATCGTCCAGGACACCTGGGGACGCGTCTACGAGAACTGCGAGGAAGTGGGCGTGTCGGTCCTTATAAGGTACGTTGGCTGGCGGAGAATAGTGCACGGTGGGAGTCCTCGTAGTGTTGGAGTTAGTGGTCCTCATCAGGTACATGGAACGCAGGGTCCCCATAGCATTTGGGGTTGGTGGTCCTCATAACATGGAAATTGGGGTCCTCATAGTGTTTGGGGTTGGTGGTCCTCATAACATGGAAATTGGGGTCGCCATAGCATTTGGGGTTGGTGGTCCTCATAACATGGAAATTGGGGTCCTCATAGTGTTTGGGGTTGGCGGTCCTCATAAGGTACCTGGAAATTGGGGTCCTCATAGTGTTTGGGGTTGGTGATCACCATAAGATACATAGAAATTGGGGTCCTCACAGTGTTTCGGGTTGGTGGTCTTCATAAGGTACCTGGAAATGGTGGTCTGCATACTTTTGGGTCTGGGGCTCCTCATCCTCTTGGGGCTGGAGGTAATCTTTATGCTGGGGTAGGTGGTCCTTGTAGGCTTTGTGGTGTTTTTTTGGGTGTGGGTTTATCGTTGTCATATAGAGCTAGAGGTCTCAGTCATAGAATTTGTTGAGGAAGGGGGCTATAATAAGGGATTAGTCCCATTTATTATCATTTTAAAAGGTCTTTCTTATGTACAGCATGGTCTCAGGCATAGGGAAGTTGGGGACTAAACCATAGCGCAGGGTCAGGTCTTGTGTGGCTCATTTCCCAAAGTGGCTCTGGATTAGAGCGTCTGCTGAATGCAAAATGTAAATGTAAACCCACACATATTTCCCCTGGGGTTTTACCACATTGAAGAAGGTCTGTTTTCTATACATTTGTGCATATTCTAGGGATCTTTCTGAAATCCCACAGCAAGCTCTGCAAAAGGCAAAAAGATGGCAAAGACATGAGTCGGAGCACGCACTCAAGGTTCTGCACTCGATCACTGCCTTCCGTCCTCACTAGAAAGCAGTTTCTCACGGGCACTCGTCGTTCTCTAGACTAATTTTCTATGACACTATGACTGAGGTAGCTTTTTGCTAGAATGTGTCCTTAGCTGAGGTAATTCACTGGGCCCGTGTCTGTTCAATTCATGCTTTAGGCAACACTGATTTAATATGTTCCTATACACTTCTGACATGTCTTCATTCTCATATGTAGCCTAACCCACCAGTTAGGCAGGAACGGCACTGTGGCATCTGGCGAAGTGCTGTTGCTTTATTTACTGGGATTTAAATATAATGAGTTGTCTGTCACAAGTTCTTCACACCGTGGCTATGTATTACGAAGAAGAATAGCCGCTCGACTGAGCGGGAATGTTTGACTCTTCCCACATTGTCTCAGTGTTTCACATGAAACGCCCCGACTGCTCGTTAAAACCCGACGGTGCAGCGTCGCTAAGGTGACTGTCGTAAATGGCACAGCAGTGATGTGCTCAGATTTTGGGTCGGAAACAAGCCAGCTCCTTAGGGAGAGCTCTGAGGGTAGAGTGTGTGGAGTTATCTGTCTGTGTGTGTGTGTGTGTGTGTGTGTGGTGCTCTTATCTGTGGTTTACAGCAACAAGCTCTGGCACTTCACTGCCTCTCTATCTTCCTTCCCCGGCTCCCTTCCAGTCTTTCTCTCATTTCCCACCTCTGTTCCTTTTTTTTCTCTCAGTCTCTCTCATTGTATCTTTGTCATTATTCATCTCCCTCCCATTGTCTATTCCAGGGGTATTCAAATCTTACCAGATGAGGTCTGGAGTACTGCTGTTTTTCTTTTGTCCCTGATAATTAAATGCACTCACCTGGTGTCCCAGATCTAAATCAGTTCTTGATTGGAGCGGAAGAATAAAAAAAAGCTGTGAAATTGGTGTAAGGGGTCCAGATTTGAATTACAATATTCCTTACGTCTCTGTATCTCTTTCTTTCCATCTCTCTCTGTCTGGTAACAAGATGGCTGTCCCTCCCGCAGTAACATGACAAGGATTGAATGCTCTGGTGGGTCTGATGATCTACCTTGAGGCAAAGCCTTCCATCTAAAACCATGTCACATTTGCAAACCACTGGAGGATCAGAGACATCACCACAGCTTTTATAGGGCCTGTTCCTGTTAAGCAGACGGACCAAGCAAGCAGGTCATTTGTGTGGATGGGTAACAGTCTAATAGTTATCCAAAAAGCACAATAAGGAATGGATGGTTCCACGGTTCGGTTGAGTTCAATAGTTCGCCATGTGAATGCTTAGCTATTTGTATGTCTATCCTTCTGCATGGATGGTCAGAAAGAATAGACAGTGACAATAGCCTGGGCTAATGTCATCACCAATGCGTACAAATGCAATTTCACCAATTAGAAGACCACCTACGGCCATTCGGAGTACTGTACATCTGGCAACTTCATGACATCGCAAAATATCAAGTTGTACAGTAGCATCTGACTGGATGCTTCTGAAAACAGGCATGGAGCTCGGTGAGTAATTCTCCAAAGTGATACATACTGAGGATTGACTGAAGAGATGATTCTTGATTTGATTTCATGAAGTGCCTTAATAAACCATGAATAGAAATCATATCCCTCGGCTTTGTCGAATGGTAACCTCTATGAATGCTGTTCAGGGATTAAAGTGACTAAGTTAGTCAAGGCCAGTTTTTTACACTAAACCAACTCTTCAAGACTAATTTGACCATGATTTTACAAGCCACCCTTGGTCTTGCTTTGATGACTTTATTTAAATGCAGCGACAGGTTGGGGTATTCAGAATGATGGCGTCTTACATAAACACCCCAGACACTCAACTCTGCTCGTCTGGTTCTGGTACACATTGTTAGAACATTCTGTTGGCGTTTTGGAAGAAAGGTTTTCACTGCACATCTTGTATTATAGAGATACAATCTGTAGAAAGACATCTGCTGGTATAAAAGTGGACATAGAATTGATTGTGTATTTAACAACATATTACAAACTGCGCATTGGCACTGAATGTGTAACAACGTAGTTATTCATTTCTGAACTGCGAGAGAATGCACAAAGCATCTGGGAACGCTCAGCTGTAAGGAACAACAACCTAGTCCCCCTTTTTCCTTTCAAAGGCAGAGTGGAGCAGCGACAGCTGGAAAGGCTTGAGTTGTGGAAAGCTACGGGCAAGCATAGCGTAGCATAACATGTCACTGGATCTGCAGGGATGTGGTGTATTTTAGAGAGACTGTCAGTGGCCATAACTTGTCACTGCTGAATTTCTAAACCTTGGCACCCAATCACACACACTCAAGTCAAAAAATACTCACACTGGTCAAAGTGGGTCATGGCTGAAACAAGATAAAAGAAACAAGATAAAAGTGTTTTTATTATTATTCTGTTTACTTATAAAGTATTAACTACTTTTGCAAGAAGAATGAGCGCATGGTGAATAAGCTCAGCATATCACCAATACATCTGAGAAGTGCACCTTCTTGTGACAATGTGAAAACGTTCTTAAGGCATCGTCAGCAAGAATTGAGAAGACCTGATGTTTCGGCAGATGTGACATCTAAACCCTAGCCCTCAATCAAAACAAATAATTTTCTTAAGAATCATGCAGGTCAATTCCTTTTCTCTCTGCTTACATTTCTCTGGCTTGTTGTGGAATGGACTTTATAGCTCTAAAAGAATTTGCTTTGTAAACACTGGACTGTGTTCAAACGGTTCTGTAGACATTGTATACTTCAGTCATGGCTGCCTCAGTGACATCTAGTTATCCTTAGAGAGGTAGCTTCCTTTAAAACTTTAATTATTTTCCATTAAGGAAATGTGCCATCTGCTAATGGACATATCTGACACTACAGACAAAAGGACTTGACAAAGCATTAAGGACTTTCAAGGCTGGCACGGTGACTGGTGTCTACTCTTACAGAGTTACATTTTGAAAGCTGCCATAAAGGCCACTATGTTTTCCACCTCATGTCGATACCTAATATGTAAGATGTGCATGCTATTTTGATCATAATCAATACCAATTAGTAGTGGACTGGAGTGTTTATAATCCCAAGGGTCAACTCTATGAACATAGTGAACACATGACAATAAAATATACCAAAACAAAATAAAAGCTACATTACGACACTACAGGGTATTGAAGAAAGCTAATGGCAACATGGAAAAAATATCATTTCGATGTGTTTATTTAAGGCCTTTAGAAAGAGAAAACTCTTGGTTACACGAATGGCAGACAAAATGCTTCACCGAGGAGCACCTGCCTCTAATTATTCTCAAAGAAACAAAATGCTCTTAACAATTCCCGCCTCATCAGAGCCACTTCACCATTCCCATCTGCCAATCAACCTGTGTTGCTGTGTTGGTTGTGCCTTCAGTAGATTCTTAGAGGCTCCCAGTAGCTAGAAAAATCGTGAGAAGTGAGTTTCACGCGCAGAATGCAAAACATGTTAGCTCATGTGGTGACAAGTAAACCCAATCACCTAGGTGCAGTTGATGTTTTGTTAAGAGGCTGATTACAACTCAGGGCATATTATCATTATTCCCTCTGTGAAACATTTGGAATAAAAATGTTTCAGAGGGAATAAGAATGTCATCCACATATGATAGACTTTTACCATGTTGGCTCTATAACCAACTGTAACTCTAACCCTTTGTCCCCCAGTTTCTTGGACCTCTTCTGACATTGTGTGTATTTTGATATTATGAGGACATGAAAGTTCTTACCAGAGGCATGGATTAACGGCATCCCCAGAAGTTCCAGGAAAATCAGAGAGTAAAAAAAATTACTTCTCTTCCACCCTCCAGGTTCTTTGTGAACTTCCCTTCAGCCAAGCAGTACTTCAGCCAATTCCAGGACCTGGATGACCCAGAGGAAATGGAGCGCAGTGCCCAGCTGAAACAGCACGCCCGCCGGGTAATGGGTGCCATCAACACGGTGGTGGAGAACCTCCATGACCCAGAGAAGGTTTCCTCTGTTTTGGCTCTGGTGGGCAAGGCCCACGCTGTGAAACACAAGGTGGAGCCGATGTACTTTAAGGTGAGGGGGTGGCTTGGTTCTGTAGTACATTAACGTCCCTCTGAAAGACATTACAGTGGAGAACTGAAGTATAATTTCTCTGTTTTAAGTTGACACAGGATGGAAAGACTTTGGCCGCTCTTGTTGGATGAGTCTGATCTTGGTGGATGAGGCTGGTCTTGTTGGATGAAGCCAATCTTTCACGCAACCTAAATGCAATAGAAACCTGTAAGGAGCAATGGATTTATGGTCCCAGTAAACATCTGCTCTAACCAATGCAGGGAATCAATTTCAGTGATTTTTCTAGACCGGTTCAAAACATGTACCAGTGTACATAGAGCGGTGTTGTTCACCAGTGACAAAATTTTACTCATTGAGTTCTCCTTTCAATGCAAAAGATCTTGTGTATCAGGTCGCAAATTAAGTTGACATCCATTTTACCGACACCGACGTTGTCACGTCTGGCATAGAGCCTATAGCAATGTATCTTTATTCAGTTTCCCCCAAAACCCAAGAGACAGGCAGAAATGGACTACATGTTTAGAGAGTTATGGCAAGCATGCAAAATATATTGAGTGCTTTCCTCACAGTTTCATAAATTTCCATCAGATTTAGCTATTATTAGCGAGATTGACCCAAGTTGTTAGAGCTGTGGCTCTTTCTGCCTAACAACCTCAGAAACAGCATCCCCTGGCCAGCAGAGCCTAATTGTACATGTAATTAGTTTGTGCTAATCTTAAAAAATGAGTTCAGTATATTCCTTTGTCTTTCTGACTAGATGATTAATTACTGACAGTGTTCGTTAGTACAGCTCTGATTTAGGGAAAATGCTACTTAATGTTCTGTACCGTTTTGCACTGCACAGGGATTGCTGTTTTCTGACAGTTGATATGTGCATTTGTTTGTGACACTGAAGTGTTTTATATTAATGAGGATTAAGTGCATGGATAGAATTGGCTGAAATGTCCTGGAGGCAGAAAATTGGGTAATAATTCGGTCAAGTTTACCAGACTTTAAAATGCTTTTTCTACTTCTTAAAACTCATCATCATATAAGCATCCACAAATACTCTCCAAAGGGAAATCATGAGATGCTGTAAAAGTAGCATTCTTAGAAGCACCAGGCATATGGTCAATACAATATTTACATTAACCTACCTAAAGAAAATGTTGCACACAGAGTACATACAGCGTTCCACGTTAATTAAATCCATCCATGCCCTCACCAAAGTTGCCACAAGAGTTAACAGGTCTCCACAAACATTTTACTACTAGCCTACTACTGCTACTAGGGATGGGTCCTTCGTGAGCAAACAGCTCTTTGTGGATGTCTCTTTTTGATGAACGATGGGAACCGAATTGCACTGGTGAAAGGAGTCGTTCATTTGGCTCCTTAATTTCTTTATTTTTTATGCCAAAACAAAGATTATGTGCGGGTAAGATGAAGATGTATTTAGTAAAGATTGTATATCCTCACTGCAGAATAAATAAATAGTAGGGAAATAGTGTGTTCCACATGCATTTTTCCAGTAGGGTAACGACAGCAAAAAAAAAACTGCCGGCAATCTAATAATTAGGACAGGTAAGATGTTTCATATTTCAACGTGTATTTCACCGTCAAATATAAGTCTAGGCTACTTTCTACGCCTTTAAATTGGGGATTTGCACATTTGGGGGTTATTTTAAGCATTTTAAACGAAGAGCCGTTCAAGAGCCAAAGGAGCCGACCCTTTTTGGTGAACGGAGCCAGAATAGCCGTCTCACCAAAAAAACTTGGAATGCCCTAGCTGCTGCTCCAGGCATGCTCCGTTTAAGTTGGCTGTGTAGCAGGTTCAGTTGCAGCAATGAGGTGTTTTACGGTTCGTGCACACACATGCCAGGTGTAGCTCCAACCTCCTATCAGCTCAGCTGATCATCAAACACAAAAAAACACCCAGACACGGTAGTCACTTTTTAAGCTAATAGTAAAAGTTTTTGTTTAGTGATTGGTTTTTTTTTCAATCTTTTTGGTCAGTTATCGCCTTGTCAACTGCAGTTATCGCCTTGGTCAGTTTGGGTTAGTTATCGCCTTGTCAAATGAAAAAAAAACGTTTTTTTCACTGTTCTTGTTGACATAATTGACACTGCTATGCTTTACTCCCCCTCCCCCTCTCTTAGATTCTGAGTGGTGTAATGCTCGAGGTGTTGTCGGAGGACTTCCCAGAATACTTCACGGCTGATGTACAAATGGTGTGGACCAAACTGATGGGGTTGGTGTACTGGCATGTGACAGGCGCCTACACAGAGGTTGGCTGGGTGCAGCTTTCCAGCTCAGCAGTGTGAAGGGTGAATGGGGGCGGTGTCTGCAGTGTTTCTTAGATATATACAGATTCAGAAAGGGGACGTTCGGTCTCTATATCACCCCTGCCCAAGGAAAAGTAAGGCCACAAAGATGGAGGAAAGTGATTCCTAGTGTTGAGGCTATTCATAGAATATCTTAGTGTTCAACTGTAGCCGTGGGAGTCTTTCCGTTCTCCCTACTGACACATTGTATGTACGTTACCCTATAACCCTGAGCTATTGTCTGTATACTGTACAGTAAGTGAGCGTGTCTATTCTATAATGCCCTCATTTCAGACTCATTGTAGTCTCGTAAATCCTCCATGTTTTCAAAGGAACTAAGGGCTCTATTAGAGAGAGTTTTGCTGCTCAATGAAAGTATGCCTCTTTGGATTCCGAAACACACAGTACATACTTTCCATGCCCATCTTGTGGACTAGAAAAACACATAGTTCATTATGTTCTGGGGGTGATAAAAGTGGATGCCATCTCCTCTTTATATGAATGTGGGTGCACGTACGACCACCCATTTTCTAATACTTACAGACCAGTTATTTGGCTTACGTTTCCTGAACCCATCGGAGAGATATGTATTCGACTCTCTTAAGGGTTTAAGAAACTGACTGGAGGTCCGTAAAAACACAGCAGATCCTTTCAAGTAGCATCAGTATACATTTGACCACTAACATAAAAAGAAAGATAACACAAACAAGAAGCCTAGATTCTTTGACACACTTCAGTGTCGGGGTGGCATGTAGACTAGATACCACAAGTTGGAGCAATGTTCCAAACTTTTTCCTGAATTGAATTTTAAAAATATTTCAGTACATTTCAATCTAATCTTCATTGTGTCATGTTTTTAAGTAACTCTGGTCCTTGGATTCATCATTTATCATTAATAAGGAAGTAATAGGGCTCCTTTCATACTCCTCTGGTCATTTATTAAATATCTCTCCGGTATACACTTCGTTCTTCTAACCAAAAGCTAAGAAAAAATGTCATGATCTCCTGTGCTACTTGGCTAACAATATTAGTCTTCACATATTCTACTGACTTTTCCTTTGTTGTTCCATTATGGGATGGCAGTGCCGTTACAGCTTCAAGGAAAGATGAATAAACAACACAGGAAATCAATACGACCAATCTACTCTGCCAGAGAAAAATGGTTGTAGATTAAAGGAAATGATGTGATATGCCCTACTGTAAACATTGTCTATGATTATTTATCACTCCTCATACGTCTACAGTACAATACACATACCAGTCTCTCACACTTGGAAAAACATTTGACATCAGCAACATATTTTTAGTGCAACCCCATTAGAGGTCAGCCTATTCAGTTCCTGTGAGTAGCTGGTGATGGAGTATTTAAGCCCTGAAAGGTTGTTTATTAAACACTGCCACCCACAATTCACAAAATGGCTACGTACTGTTTTTAACTCTCTTCAGATGTGAGGTCGTTCCCTTTATCTGCTGAGTTTTACTCCCCTGACAGATGTTTCCATTAGTTTGCTTTCCCCACCTGCTGATAAATAACGCCACAGTCGCCCATGTGCCTACACACTCGCATGCGCGCATACCCGTTTCATTTAAACCACA
This sequence comes from Esox masquinongy, assembly GCA_016801175.1. Classification (NCBI taxonomy): domain Eukaryota; kingdom Metazoa; phylum Chordata; class Actinopteri; order Esociformes; family Esocidae; genus Esox; species Esox masquinongy. The sequence goes on from JACXGI010009085.1 coordinate 9,425, forward strand.
ACATGCAAACTTACACATCATAACGCACACAAACATTGTAACACACTTTGAGCATATGTAGACATAAGAAACTACACCTAGGACTTGTTGTCAATTGTGCTTGTTTGTTTAAAGCTTGGACTTTATATTTTTCTATATATATAAAATGGTTGTCTGTTTATGTATCTGTGTATATGAATACTGTATACGCCTGTCATTGTATATGGGAGACCTGAAACGTTGTTCATTTGTAGAATTTGACGTTGTCAGTTTCTCAGAGATCGATCTGAATTCAAAACGTGATATGAACAACTTTCACCTGATCTGCGACAAATACAAATAAATTGCCATAGGTATCATTTCTCTAGATCAAAAAGAAAAGGTGTGACTTTGTCTCGACTACAAGGAGTGACATATTACAATTTCTACCACATATGTAACAACAGAATCACAACTAAACAACTGAATGTTTGTTGTGTTTGTGTTTGACTGAATGTTGGACATGTTCACTCAGTCAGTCACACCTCTGACAGTGTTCCACAGGCTGGTAGGACCACATTTAGCCTTCACAGCCCTGCACAAGGGGGATTGTTACAATCAATCCTAACCTTTTAACCATAAACTAGCTACCTTAGCTACATGTTCTCAACTTCAGCATTACTAACTTACATCAAAAGTATATCCACCCACATTGGTTATAAACCTATATAAACATACATATGTTTTGGTGAACAGCTAACGGGGCGATGCCAGCACAAAATCGAATAAAAAAAAATGCTTTCTTGCCTCAAAAGTGTTTGTTTGTCAGTATAATCTGCAGTCTATCGCAGGGTCTTGCTTCTTCGTGTGAAGGTTAGGCACCAAATTGAGCATGTGCACAGTGAGTGACATTGTTGTAGCCTGTTCTAACATCCCCGATCTCCCCTACATTTGGTTGACTGGGGAGTGGGGGTGGTTTTGTGCTGTTTTAGCATGTTTGCACAGCCTACTAAAGACTTGTATCATTGCGGACCTTGTGAAATTAACTAACAAAGACTATCAATAAAGTGATAAATACCAACACTTGTCTCGGGATGTCTGAGCTGTCTCTTTAATGTGTGGCATATATCTGACAAGAATTTCCTTTGAATTAAATGGAGAAATGAATTCAACTCAGCTCTCAGTCTGAGGCTAGTCTGCTTGGTACTGAAACCCAGTGCGTATGTGTTAGGGTTAACCAAGCCAGTGATCAAGCTAGTTCACTGCTATTTCAGTGCAGGAGACTAAAGCAACACACAGACCTCTTTCCTACAGGTGTACAGTACAGATGTACTGGATTTGTGAGTCCCTCTGTTTAACTTTGCTAATTCAATAATGAGATGTAAATGTTGCTCATCAATGATTAACGAGTGGGCCTACTCGCTGGTCGATGGCGCTCCGAGCCACGTTCTTTATCAAAAGACACCAGCAGGAGTTCCAAACGGTGAAGAAGATATTCCTTTTTTAAATCCACGCGGTTATTTATTCAGATTCTTGCCAATACATCCGCTAGTGTTGCATAATCGGATGCCTCACCAACTTTGTTTTATTTTACATTTATGCAAATAAGACGATTACTTTCAGCCTTACAGTGTTCTATAGTGTCCCGGAAACTTCCGGATATTAGTTTAACTGAACGATAAAGGTTAGTATATCTCCAGTGACTCTTATCTGAAGAGGACCAAATCCAGTGCCATCTAGCGATGTGTATGCTCCTCTGTGTGCTGTTTTACATGGTTGACTGGAGGGTGACATTTCACCATGGCATCCTGATTCCTGTCACCAAGCTTGTCATTCTAGCCAGCGTAGGTGACAGTCTGGGACTCCTTTGGACAGGCTCGTATGGTGATGAGACAGACACAAACACACACACACACACACACACCTATCAATATTCCTGGTTAGGAGAGAAAAGCACGCACACACACACACACACACCTATCAATATCCAGGTTAGGTGAGAAGGGCACGCACAATTTCACTCGCTTTAACGCAGTCACAGACACACACACACACAAGCACAAGCTCTCAAACAGAGACACTCACAGGCAGGCAGGCACACACACACACACACATGCACAGACAAATACACACACACACACACACACAGACACGTTTGCCTACATATCTGACTCAGCAGATGCAAGGATGTTGAGATTAGACAGCCTATTCATAGTGTCAGAGACAGGAGAACAGCATGTTCATAATGCCTGACCTCTGTGGCTCTGTAACCTTCTCACAGTATAACAGGTCAATACATAACACAACCTAGAGGCCCTTGCCTGAACCCAGAGCATCACACAGGCCCTCAGTGGTTAACTGGTTAATGATCATGGCCAACTAACCATCCGCAGCCTCAGGTTGGTTCATACAACACCTCCCCACTCCCCTGTACCAGCCCAGGTCGTTTCTGCGACTTGGTAAAATGAAGGGCAAACAAAGGTCATGCAGAGGGGGGTGCACTTGGCCAGCACGGTCTGGGATTTGAGGGGGTTGGTAATCACACATGGTGGTCTTGCCTTAATGAGCTCTAAAGACCTCTTGGGGCAGCTTAGGCGCCTGTGAGCTCAATGGAGGAATGAATCTCGTGCATTCCTTCCGGCATGTAAGGATTCCGGTTTAATTCCTAGTTGAGTGAGCAGTGAGATAAGAATTCAGATAGTATTGGGTGTGCTTAGGAAGACATATCTCAACGTTGATAATATTGAGACTGCTTGGGGGTTTCTGTGATGAAGCAGGGCCTTCATCACTAATTGGATTTCACAAAATTGGGGAGACAAATGAGGTTTAGAAGTTTATAAAAATAAAGATTATGAATAAGTAAATGACCAAGTCAGAAGGCAATATCTTTATGTACTTACAATGTGGCAAGGTGTTAAGGCACTGCATTTAATATGTTTTAAGCAGTTCACAATAACAACCTTCAAATTCAAAGAATTTTGAGAAGCATTGCTGGGGCAAGGTACCATAAACATGGGGGCAGTTGTCCTTACAATTTAAAAAAACAATAACTCCCTAAGCCAGAGATGAGATGCGCAGACATAACTTCTACAATTTACATTCCTGGCAGTGTTCCTGTGGTTCCAACACCATCCACGCTTCAGAGCGTTCCTGACAGGCCGTGAGGAGACTGTGCCTGCTTACATGGGGAATTCAATATCTCATCTCGAGACTGAATGCCATGAGATGGACATGTTGAGATGCCTGGGACACTTTCTCATTCTCTTCACTCTAACAAGACAGGGAATTGGCATCCATTGAAGTGTGGGATCGTGATGGGACATTATGCTATTTTGCCATGGTTCTGGTACTGAGGTACCTTTGAAAAGGGTCTCTGTAAGAGGCTTCTGTAAGGCATGTCATGTATCATTGATTACCTGTGATTCTATATAGGTTGTTTGACAAGAAGACGATCCATCTGAGAAAGGTACGTTTTTCGCCCAGAAAGTATTGATTCTGTTAAGTACAAGACCAAACAAGACACAGCACCACAGGCATCCTTTTTAAATTAGAGATGAATTAGAATGTGCGTACACATCACCAGGTGACTCACGCATCTTGTCTAATCCACACTGCCTAATCCAGACAGGTCTCTGCAGGCATCTGAAAGAGACGCATGGGCGTCATATTGGAAAAAGCTAACAGGTTAACAGGCTAGCACTCAGGCTAAACACACGCTAACCGTTGGACAAAGAGTCCCCCATGAGCTGCTTGTGCTGACCTAGCCAGCCTGCTGGGCGCGTGGGCCAGTTTGACCATGTGCACCACAATACTGATCATCTCTACCCTGTCGGTCATCCTGCGCAGACGCTTCAACAACCGAGTCAAGCCGTGAGTACAGCCCAGCCACCAATAACACTGTTGTTGTGCTGAAGTTGTCTGAAGGCTCTGGTGGTTGTGTTGGCTATGATGGAAATAGTCCATTTTGCCAGCTCTTGGGAGACAGGTCAAATCACTCTTCCAATGATATTGGGTTATTGACCACTCTGCTTTCTCTTGTGTGATGAGTGTAGTACGGAGTATTGCTCTAGGAAACTCCCCGGGCCTTAAAGAAATTGCTGTCACTGTGTTATCTTATTGTTACTGTCAGAATTTAAGACAACAAGTAAGTTATCAAGAGACAAGAGGTAGTTAAGTAGTGTGAAACTACTTGGGGCTGAATTGATTCAAGGTGATTTTCTGCTGCAAGGCCGGTGTCAGTGAGATTTCCTCCTGTGGTTCTCAGTCCCCTGCTGAAGGATATCTTGAAGTACAGCTCCTGAAACAACAATGCTGGGAAACAATGTTAAATATTAATTCTGGATATACAACTCAAGTTCATCGGGAAAAATAATTGCAGTACTGTATATTTTATGTTTTTCATTTTTGTCGTCAAATTAGCTTATCCAGAGCAACGTATATAATTGCCTGTATAAAGGTAGTATCTCCAGCACTTAATGTATTTAGTTACAGTGGGAGGGGAGGAATGAATCACCTCTTTTACGTCTCATCAGGTAGACACACCCTACGCAAGGCCATGTCTCATTCACTGCCCTGGGACTTATGGATTTGATCTTTAGATCAGTGGAAGAGTGCCTCCTACTGACCCTTCAACAATACTTCCAGCAGCACTTGGCTTCCTATCCATAGTCTAGCCCTGTGTAGCTTCTGAGGCGAGCCAGCAGTGGTATTCTGGGTGCAGTCATATTACGTATGGGAGTTAATGTGCTTTGAGATTTGAGGAATGCAAACCTTGATGTATAGTGTGTAGAGCCTTGGGTGGGGATGGTTTGGATGTTAGACAAATACCAGCCTGTATCTGCTGTGCCTACCGGTCAGTGGAGAGTATGAACTCAGTTAAAGTTGAGCTGTAAGATTGATCACCAAAAATGTTGCTACGCTTGTCACCTCCCGTGTCGTTTTGCTGCACTATGATTAATAAACCGTCAAACCCTTTAAATCCAGCCCTAAAATATCTGTCAAGATAATCTTTGCGCAAATTCTACATTTGTAGATCTCCAACAACTCAGAAAAACAACATGCTGTTGAAAAGTTTTCAAAGACAGATTTGAGAGTAAACATATGGAAGGCCATATATAAAAACTAGAATGAAGGACTAAATGGGAGTCAAAAACTATTTGCCAGAGATACGATTGAACTGGTATGGTCCCTTCTCGTACCATACAACTTTTTGACCAACATGAGCATTCCGTTGTATCAGCAAGTTGACTGGGTGGAACACAGTCTGTGTTTCATCGGCTCTGATTGTCATAGTCTTGGATTGGCCTGACACACTGTTAATCTCTGAGAGCATTGTTGCCTGAGAGTTGAGTAGAAGGCCATCATACTGACAAAGACAAACCACCAGACAAATTACAGCTATATAAAATTACCAGACCAGACACTTGATAACTTACTATGTAGAGCATTTCCTCATCAGCACCTTGGTCGACATTAGCATGGCTGAGTTAGGCAGCTGTGGTTTGAGTATATCATATACTGACACCTAGCAGCACGAATCTTCTGTCTACCCCTGGAGCAAATTACATAAGTCTCTTTACAAACTTGACCAGTCATAAAATCTCTGGTGGCTCATGTCCATCACGCATATGCACACAGACACACACGTATACATACAGTACACATTCATACACAAATTTCAAGCACAACCATAGTCCCTGACAGATACGCTGGAGAATAGAGCCAGTCCCCTTTATTTTCAACCAGCTGAAATGAAACAAAATTAAAAACCACCAAGAAGTCATGTCCTAAGAGTCATCTGTCTTTCTCCTTCTGGCCAGACGTCACTAAGGTACTAGTGATAGCCCACGCCAAATAGTAAGAAGTCAACATACTGACACTTACAATCCCCAAAGGTATTCAGCTGTCACACTCTACTGTGCTAATACGATCTGTCCACCCACCTCTCCATCTCCTCTTTCCCCTCCTTCTTCCTCCTTCCATCGGTGCAGCCATCCAGATGAGCTGGGGGAGAAAGAGATGGCCTGTGTGCAGAGAGACCTGCAGCCCATGCAGAAGTGAGGTTCCCCCACACCATCAGGCATCCGCTCCAGGTACCGCACCATAGTAAATGTATTACAGATTGACTACACTACGTAGAGCGGCCTCAGAGCTTATAACGCCTGAAGTCCGATTCTGTCACTCCGAGTGTCCAACTGCTTTTTAACAATCCAGTTTGTTATGTCTGGTATAAAGCCATTCAAAGAGGGGTCTGACTGATGCTCGTGGGAGTTGTTGCCATTAAAGCCCGAGATCAAAGTAGATATAGTTAAAGAGGTCAAGCACTCTGGAGTAAAGCCCTACTCCCTTTGGTTTCAGTCCACCAAATTTGGCAAATAAGAATCGGAAGCCACTGTCCTAAATGTACCTGACTTTGTGTCTTTGTGTTTCCATGGCAATACAGGTAAAGGTATCTTGATCGTAGGCATCAATAACCACACCATCAGATTTTAGGCTTAGTTCTGGGCAGTGCCACAGGCTCCGGGGATTGGATTCACAAGGAGTCTAAAGAGAAGTGCTGCTACAGGATCTGTTTTGCCCATTAGATCAAAATGAATGAAATTACACAATTTGGACCTGATCCATATAGGTCAAATAAGATTCAGCTAACCTGCTACAGTATGTAGTTGCAGATGTACATAGTATTTGAATGCAGCTAATAGCTAAAATGCTAAAATGATTTGATTCAAAGTGCAATGTTTTGGATAGGGAAGGGATTATAGGCTAATATCAAGAGTTATGTTTAACGGTTAGTAGTTGAAAGTGTTTAAAAATTTTAAGTAGTAGCAACTGCAAATAATGACCATGACGTGATTAAAATTAGCAACTTTCGGGTTGCTGTACATTTGTGCCATTCTCTTTCCCTTCTTCCCAAATTCTTGTCCCTCACTTTGTTTCTGACTTAAGTAACCTATTGTCCTACTTCATGGGATCAAAAACATGGCGGAAAATTGCATCCAAGTCTGGTACATGCCGTCAGGCTATGTAGTCCCAGGTGGTAGCACATAATCCAAGGCTTTCTTGGCTGACATGTTTTTTTAGTACATTGTGTACATATAAAAGCGTCAGTCTGCTGGTTTAAACACTCCTGTTTTCAGACCTTCAGGCAGCCAACACCGATGCACATGCGGAGAGGGCGACCAGGCTGAATGGAAAGAACAACACCGGTGCACACGCAGTGAGGGCGACCAGGCTGAATGGAAAGAACAAACACAGGTGAGAGTACAATTCAACCATAGTCACTTACAGATCTGAATCGGCATCAGGGATGGCGTTATATTCTGCAGATTGTTTATAATGCATAGATGAATATGCATATAATGTTTGCCATAAACTGAATACTTATGGCCAGTCCACAATATAAAATATTTGAGCTTAAAGTACGGTAGTGGTTATATAACTCATGGAGAAATTATTTGAGGAAACACAAGACACAGTAGAAAAACCTGATCCATGCAGAAAGAGCCACAATAGAGAAACTAGATCCATGCACCCCACCAAGGCTTGGCTCTACCTTGCGGCGTATCAGTCTCTCAACTCGAGTTATAACTATTACAAATAAACAATGTCATTCACCTGAGAGAAAGGTCAGTTTGTGGCATTACCAAACGCCAGCGGACTGGACTCAGACGGAAGTCTCATGCCAGGACCAAAAACCGACAGGCTGGCTAGGGCTCGCCTGCCAGAACACTGGAGAGACGTGAGGGAGTGGAGCATAGAGTAAAGACAGAGCCATAATGTAAGAAAGACTTCGCTTCCATCTCTCCGTTTTATGGTCTGTGTGTTGTGATAATGGTTGCATATGTTGGTCTCTACATTGAGACAGGAGACTTCCGGGTCACAAGGACCAAGGGTTCTTCAGTTACTGAGGAGAAATTGAGCATGAAGATAAATGTTTGATGGCAAAGGGGAGGTGGAAAACTGCTCTCCTTGCAAAACTAGGTCTAGTGTGATAAATGTGACATAAAGCGATTCTGCTTTGCAACTTTTCTATCTGAATGATTAATGTCCTGGCGTGTCAGCTGCTTTTCATCCCCTTTTCTGTCTGATCTCTCGCTCTCCTTTTCTCTCCATCTCAACCCCTCTCTACATCTAGGATGTGAGTTCTAGATGTAGAGAACATCCTCAGTTTAATGGCAAGGCGACTGGTGAGTCGGCCCAAGCCTCTGTGTGCTTTTGGGATTTGTGCTGGTCCATCTGAGGGCATCTGTTTTGTTTAAACCTCCATTCTGGAACATTCTGGAAGCTTCAAAGGATAACTTTGTCTTTAGGGATTCCTGTAGTACTGAACATGTCAGCTGAAAGACGTTGAACCACGTGCTAAGATATGTGTACGGCCTGTAATTAGTTACTATTTGTACAGCTACATTTCCAGGATCATAGTATTGCTTTCAACCTGTCACCCCTTTGCTGGATAGACAAGGACCAACTGACAAACTGCCTCTCTCCTCCTTCTCTCAGTATGCTTCCCTGGAGAAATATCCTCGGCCTGAGCCTGGGCACATGGATGATGTCCCTCTCATCATCCAGCACTCACTTACAGGCAGCTTCGAGAGCACCCACAGACTGGAGAACTGTGGGATGGAATGCATTGCCCTGCATTTTACTGATGGGATAAATCCGCTTAAGATGCACCCCTTTCTTCAAACTGGATATAAACACAAAGTTGTTGCTGAGGAGGGATGATGATCATCGGTTAAATCACGGAGACACTGAATCTCAGGATAAGACATTTCCAATGTTATCTTACTCCTTAGTTTGGGGTATCCATATAAACAAAGCGGAACAAAAGCAGGGCAAACGTTTCGAAGCGCCTTGTCCTTGATGATAATTTGTTATTTCATACAAAGACACGGCTGTCCTCAAAGTTACAATCTGATTAGATCAAACGGAGTTACATATTCTTCTGTGGTCCAAAAGGCTAGAAACAAATTATTCCCCTATTCAACCATACGGCCCCACCCCCGTAAAACAGTGATTTGTCTGATCTACTCTCATGTAAATTTGTGTGAACATTCGGGCTGAGAATCTGCAAATACCCATTTCATCAACCTGTCCACCAAAGGTCACATTTTGTAATAATGTCCACTAACATTAACGTGCTGATCACTTGACTTCACTTAAGGATCCACCTGATTGATTCTGATGGGGGACACTGAGGAGGGAAATGGGACTGTGCGGTTGGTAGTTGAATGATTTCTTGGAAACGGATATGATTTGGCCTCTATATATAGTCTGAACAGCCTGAGCAGCGCAACCTGGACTGGGTCAGCTGGTTTCTCGATCCCCAAATGAGATCCGCGTTGCCATGCTTCCTGGCTGATTAAATAAATTACTGAATCCTTGCTGTTGTTGCTGCTGTTGTTTCTCTGCTGTTGTCTTGGGGATTTAGTTGGCTTGTTTGTTTTTGTCTGTAGGGAGTGAAAACGGGAATGCAATGACCGTTTTACGGGAAAGAACTGACAACATTCACAGGTGTTATCGGAACTGGAGCCGTATAAGATCCACCATATAAAATAAATACAATAATTTCAGACGCCTTTGGCCGTTCTGTGATTCTCCGGTAAACTGGCAGTACCAAAGGCCAAACCCCAGACATACATGGCCACAGCCAAAATAATAGGGACAATATGTACTCAGCACATGAGCTGCCTGCCAAGCGCACACTCTAAATCCGCCTCTGTAATTAGGGGGACGTGGAACGCGCATATCGGGTACTTGAGTTTGGCCTCTACCTCAGTGCCGGTCCGATGCTCTATCCTTTCTCAAATTACAAGGTGAATGCCTGGCTCTGTTGTGCAGCGGGGGGAGCAGAGGCCCTGAGGGTAATGAGCATAAAGCCTTCCTTCTCTCCTGTCTCTGGTTGACAGACCTGGAGAGCTAATTTAATGACCAGCACCAAGGACAGGGCCGCGGTACTCCAATAAACCTTGATAGAGAGCAAGCAGGGACGGAGCAATAGGACCTAATAGTCCCCGAACAACAACGCTGTGTGAGCCAGCGCTGGAGCCCATAGGTGACCACTCATGTCTTATCAGCCTAATAATTGCTCTGCTCAAATCCCAAACATGGATAAACACAGAGACGGAGCGAGACAGAGAGGCAGAGAGAATGAGAGAAAATGAAAATAAACTGATCGACCGGATGATGAGTCGGTTCCCCAGAGAACACAGTGCAGAACTGTCTCCTGACCAAGTACAGGGCACATGGAGACATTGGCTTACATCCTAGTTTCCCCAGTATCTCTTTCTGTATCTCTCTACCACATCCTCTATCCCTCCACCACCTCCTTTATCCCTCTACCACCTCCTCTGTCTCTCTACCACCTCCTCTATCCCTCCACCACCTCCTTTATCCCTCTACCACCTCCTCTGTCTCTCTACCACCTCCTCTGTCTCTCTACCACGTCCTCTGTCTTTCTACCACATTCTTTATCCCTCAAACCACCTCCTCTATCCCCCTACCACCTCCTCTGTCTCTCTACCACCTCCTCTATCCCTCCACCACCTCCTTTATCCCTCTACCACGTCCTCTGTCTCTCCACCACCTTCTCTGTCTCTCCACCACCTTCTCTGTCTCCATGGCCTTGTACACATTACGCGAGAGAGAATAAAGCACTAGATAAATATATCTTTGTTTGCGTAATCCTTTCATATTACGCAAACGTAATATGCGTTTTTTAATGAGACGTACCACGCAGGATTGTGGCCGTCAACGGGGCGGGAAAATCGAGCGCTATGTGGGCGCACGGCAAAGAAACTTGATACAGTTTCAGTTGCATTATCCTCTTAGCCCAGCATATCCCTCCCTATCACTCATGTCCCCTCTCTATCACTCACGTCCCCTCCCTATCACTCACATCCCCTCCCTATCACTCACGTCCCCTCTCTATCACTCACGTCCCCTCCCTATCACTCACATCCCCTCCCTATCACTCACGTCCCCTCCCTATCACTCACATCCCCTCCCTATCACTCACGTCCCCTCCCTATCACTCACATCCCCTCCCTATCACTCACATCCCCTCCCTATCACTCACATCCCCTCCCTATCACTCACGTCCCCTCCCTATCACTCACGTCCCCTTTCTTCCCTACAGAAGGATTATGGCGTGTAATCCTCACAGAAGTGAGCAGCATAATTCATCGGGGCTGATACAGCAGCCGCAGCCTCACACAGTGACCCTTAACCTCAACAAGAGGCTTTGCAATTACGTCAACCTTGAACACTCAACTGTCCAGGTCAAAGGTCAGAGGTCATGGTCTCATCCTATTCACAATAGTGAGGCTTTCCCCAATGATCCTGCTCGTAGTCACCATTCAGGCACACGAAATACTCAGGCCCACTGTGGGGCTGTTTCTTATTGGCCTTGCATTAGCATGAAGAAATGACCCTTGGAAGTGAAGAAATTAAGAAAAAAAGTACCCAACTCCAATGACACATGGAGAATTGCGGCAATCACATGACAGTTGATAGGGCTATGAAAATGTATATTTCCACAGGGGGGGAAGTCTGGAAAAAGTTTGAAAAGGTATGCTCTCACTAGAGTCAGTTCCTCTGCATAAATGTACGAAAATATGCAGAGTACTTAATGTTGAGATGAGATGAGATACGTGCAGACAGCGGAGTCTCAATGGCGCTTAAGGCTTGAGTAAAGATTCCGGCTTCAGTGCAGTGGATCTGCCTAAAGAGATGTTGCACGTCCGCAGGTCTCACACTGTCGCCTTCTATGAACCAGGTTACGATCAGACAGAATAAAAGAAGTCCCTTTGATTGACACAGGCAAGTGCAGTGTAGTCCTTACCTAAGACGGCCTCTCGCTCACATATCGATGTGTGCACACTGTCATTTTATTCTAATACCCCCACAAAAACGACAGGGTTGAAACAGCTCCCTACGACCAGAGCCGGTCAAGGGAATATGAGGAGAATAGGGAGAATAACCCTCCACCACCCCCACCACCCACTTACAGTGACTGGTGATCCCCACCTCAGAGGGGAGGGCCCGGGCTTCCCCTGCCAGACTGCCTCCCCTGGCTTGTGTCCTCCAGCTTATCCGTGGCATGAGTCACCCCTCAGGCAGGCAACCCAGGCAGAGATGGATGACTGGAGGAGTAGAGGGGAACAGGGGTAGGAGAGGGAGTGCCTGAAGAAACAGAGCAGAATTAAGGGGGCGGGGGCGCAAGAGGAAAAGCCAGGCAGACAAGCGGCAAACCCCCCCCTGTAAGATCTCAACTCTAAGTGGACCGGACAGAAGGCCTTGTCTTGGTGACTTCATAACAGCAACATTCTCCCTGTTCCTCCCACTCCCCTTCTCTCTCTTTCTTTGTCTCTCATGCTCTTTGTATCTCTTTGTCTTTGTAATTTTGCATGTAACAATGTACATATTGCAAAAGCATACCAGAAATAAAATGTATTCACAATCGTACATCACTGAAGCAACAACAATACAAGTAGTATTACAAAATCAGTAATAGAATTATCAGTCTGTCTCTTTAACTGGATGAAGTACAAACTATAGTGAATAATTATCTGTTAGTGTGCGTTTTTCCAGCTGCACTTAAAACTGTAGAAGTGAAACTCCTTAGTTAAAGTCAATTTTCTGATAGAACTTCTAACGTACATAATGGAGGACAGCCAGAAGTAAAGAGTATTTTATGCCACTCAGGCATAGGAAATACACTTCAAAAACATCAAAAAACAACATCACAATTGTTTGTTAAAATCTCTTTAACAATGCACATATATGTAAAGGCATGTTTAAATAAAATGTCCAATATTTTTTAATATTGGGAGCTTTTTTTTAGTGACTAGCAATCAAAGTTTACCCTTGCATTTGTTTTCACTGCTTCATTTTCCAAAACAATAAAGTTGTATGAATAAAGATGATTGATGTGTGTATGTGTGTTAGCATTAAGGTTTTGGGATTAGGATTAGGAGTTAGCATTAAGGTTTTGGGGTTAGGGTTAGGAGTTAGCATTAAGGTTAGGGTTAGGGAAAATAGGATTTGGAATTGAAATATTGTTTGGGGTCCACACATGGAAAGTACGTAAATGTGTGTTTCCTATAGTTGATACAATGACCTCACTCACTGGATAACTGACTGAAAGTACCATTGTGAATAGCCTCCAATAATAACTTAACATCCTTGCACTTTGTCTATCAGATAATGCTCCTGAGTTAGCTTCTGAGCAGTGTTATCTTTGGAAGTTGAGCATGGAGTGGAAGTCTTTATGGGGAAATTACTACCGTGTATCTGAAGAGCTTAGTAGATAATATGGTCAAGTTGACCTAAGGAAAATTTATCTGCACTTCCACACATACTTTCCCAGAAAGTTGACTGACAGAGAAAATATAGGGGTCACTGAATTTTCTGACCTCATGGTAGAGTAATAGGGTCTTCCTGAGAAGGTCTGTAGGCTATGGAGGCAGTGCCCCTTGGAGGCTTACTGGCAAGAATGTTTAGAACTGGAGAATGTTGAGGTAAAAAAAGACTCAAGGGTTACCATTAGTATCCCACTCAGAGAACTCCTCAGCTGTGCCATTTTGTGTCAATGAAGAATTCACTTCACATCTTCCCTCCAAACTGAAATCAAAGGCATCTTTGTGGAGAAACCTGATCGGATTGTGTGATCTATACGGTCGCATACATGAACGGATTGTGTGATCTATACTGTACATACATAAACGCTCGCACGCCCACACACAGAAACCCTGGTAAAGACACCCACATGCACACATCGCACATAACACATAGACTTTGACATTCCGTTCCCTATAAACCTGAAACGTATAGCTATCGTGTATACAAGCAGGGAATTGTGACATTAGCGTCTACCATTCCTCACTCCTTTTCAGTGTGAATAAGATTACAAAAAGCACAGTGAAGATTTAGTAGCACATTATGTGGCACAAGACGTGCATGCTAATGAGATCATCTCGTCTCACCCCCGGGCCCAGGTGTTCACCGAGACCCATCATTTTCCATCTGCATAAATTGACTCAACCCTCCCACAATAGGCTAGCTAGAGAAATGTGCCAATATCTGCAGCACCGGAATACTGCCACCCATTCTGCGTGTCCACAGCATGATAGGTCAGATTGATGGGAACACTCACCTTAATGAATTCTCAGTCGGGTCCACATAGAATTAAGACCGATAACGGTAATTAGATAGATAGGTAGACTGATAATGGTAATTAGTAATTTAATAGGATCTCAATGATCTGCTCCATGGGTGCAAAATTGTCTTGGAGCATAAACAACCCTGTAAAATTGGTTTGATCTATCTACATTTGCGCACCTAAAAACTCAGATTGATTAGGATTCATATGCATTTTTAGCATAATGTATATTTTGACACGCAACATTTGTGATTAAAGCACTGCTATGGATAATGGATAATAAATGGGTTGTCATGTTTTCATCTGCATAGTGAGACATTTTTGGTAGTAAACAAAGATTGCATAAAAAAAGATGTCTATTATACTATACAAGTTTGTAAATTCAGACAACTCTTTAGAAGCCAATCATCAAATCAGAAGTGTATTCGGCAAATTATTATGACAATAGCTTTATCATGCTCTTTGATTCAACACTGCCATCTGTTGGTAAAAAATAGACTGCGCTATACTGTGAATTACAGTACAAACCCACCCCACAAAAATGAACTGTTTTGGTATATACGTACTTTCTGTACGCTTCCACATACTTTCTACACATTATTTACATTCTATGGTATCTTGCAAAGTGAAACATTTACAGGTAACATTTTGGAACACTATGGTTTATTAATTCATTAGTACCTTTATATAATAGTATCAAATTCCTCTCAGCAGCATGGTATTCAGTGGTGTCCTTGTACTTGGCGCTTTTGTACAGCACCTGTGGTCAGGTTTTATTTATACGACAGATGAAATGGCTTTGAGTGTATTGTTTCAGCTTGGGTGAGACGTTTTGTGTGGGTTTTTTTAATTACGCTGTAGGCTTTGAGATGTGTGTTTATAGTTTTGAGAAAATGTAGTACATATTCAGAAAGTGTGCGTTATAGCAGTTGTGAGAAACTGTAATTCAATGCAATGCCATCCGTGATTGGGACAACATGTGTGATTGGTAAACAAGATGTATGTGGAGCAGTAATGTAACTAGAGTACATTTGATGGTAATTAACTCCCATTGTCGGACCACCCAAGGCACTGTGAATAACATTTTTGCAGTGTCCTGGAACGACACAGTGCATTTTTTGCAAAATAAAAATTAAATATGAACGAAGTACAAAATCTTTACATTCTTTTTGCCATTACAAATGCTGTAGTGTCAACTGGCGTGACGGACAGCCTTGTGCTTGATAGGGTTTGGTGCTGGTAATTTAGGTCATTGGTTTGTATCCCATAGCTGACAAGGAGAAAAAATCTTTTGTTGTGTTCTTGAACAGGGCCCTTATCCCTAATTGCTCAGCTGAGTGATTACATTTCTCACATACAATATGATCCTATAGTGATTTGGTAGTTTTTCAACAGAGCCTAGAAAGCTGTAAGGCCTGCAACGAGTAGTGGATCAAAGAGATTTAAGTGCAAGCAAGAAGCCAAAGCTAAAGACCTTGAAAAATCATTGCTCTGGAAAAAGAAAGAATTGGAAACAGACATGGGCTGGCAGCAGACAGAGAGAGAGATGGCTTGTCAGGCCTTGCTCCAGGGGCCCGAGGACCTTGATTAAGCAGAAGGAAAATGTCGAGGATCAGGTTGGCAAAAAAGGCATCGCCTGGACCTTAACAAAGCAGGAAACAGTTGTGGGTCAAGAAGGGAGAAATGCACTGTGATAGACATGTTGGATCTAAAGCAGAAACAACCGGTTAAAATAAATACATATTTTAATATATCACAAATATATTTAAGTAAATATTTCACACCTGTTCTGTATATTTTTACTTCCTCATTTTATATTTTTGAATGTTAATTTTAAGCAAAAATGTAGTTTTTTATGTTATTACCTTATTATAATAGAAAATATGACCCCAGCTTCCTCCCAGGGCCCCAGGTGCTAATGTAATGGATTGATAAATCATGTGGATTGGGAGTGTTTGTGTGTGTGAGAGGCAGAGGGGGTGTGACTTATGTGCGTGTAATTCATTTGAAACTTGACTTGACTGATCTGATTAAATGCAGTAATCATTTTTCAAATGACTGATATAAAGTGTAGTTATTTTACTGTCAGTCATCATGGCAGTACATTCTAAACTGCCATCTTTCACTTGTACAAATCGTGGTATAGGCCTCCTCAGCGAAAGTCGAGACCTAGCTAATAGAGCTATATAGGAAATACCTCAGATTCAGTACACTAACCGGACCAATAAAAGGTAAGTATACTGTAGTTGCTGTAAACATGGCTAAACATTGCACATGTAGGACCAATCAAGCCAGGAAAAAAGTAGAAATGGGTCTGTAAGAAAAAATAGATACAAAGTCGAGTTGCCTTATATCTAATATTTAGAAATGTATTCAAACTTCCTAATTCATATTTTTTTCGTCGCTACGTGAGAGGCTTGCAGGGATGTGACATAGTCAGAAGGTGGTGCTACAACTATATCCTTTAGTAGCACACAACGGACTTGATTTTAATTTGCTACTCAGTGAGTTAAAACGAGCACACAATTCAAACTAACAAATCAATCCTATCACTTTAGAAAAAATAAACCTCAGTAACAGATAATGTATGATCTAGCAATTACCTGTGTTAAGTCTTGAATTCCAGCATTAACAAATGCATGGCTACTGGCACACCTGAATTGCGGAAAATCAAAAATAAAGCTCCACCTAAAGGGATAGTTTGATGTAGATTCATAGTCCTGAGCAACAACAGCTGCATTGCAAGCGGAAACCTACTCCAAAACACTTCAAACTAAGACTAGTGCAGTTGTTTACCTCAAAGAACCTGTCAGTGATACTTCCTATAATACTTCCTATGTTCACCAGTCAGTTTTGTTCACAAATAGTATCAGTACATGTTTTCTTTCAGGAAGAGGATGTTTTGCATACCTTTGTGAACAACCCCAGAACAACCACTTAGCATTCACTAGCCACCGATGACATCATTGTGAAATAACTGTCTGTGTGTGGTGGCTACAGAAAGTAGTTTGCATTGAGCCAGTTTGAAGTCATCAAAATCCGCCTGGTGTTTCATCAGTGTGCAGTCAAAAGATTCAAAGCTAGCGCAACAGAATACTGAATATAGTTTGATGTAATTTTTGAGTTTGGTTCCACTTGCAATGCAGCCTTTGTTGCTCGGGCACACCCAGGTTCAAATTAATTTGGACAATGCTAATTATGCTAATTACAGACTGGGAATAATGGCTTGCTGTGAAAAATGACTCCAAGGTCCTTTAAGAACAACTCAGGGTAAGAGAAATTTCACCCGAATATGAATCTAGGTTGAAATATCCCTTTAAGAGTTTTGACTTATCTCACTGTGGCTGCATTGTTGCGCACTTACTGAAAGGGGGCAATGGAGAGTCTAATTAGCCACAGCACCCTTTATGTTCACACCCTGTGTTTTGGGACAGTTGTGCAAATAGCCAAAGGAACGTGTTCATTCAGGATTTAGCCAATACGTGACAACCTGCAAGTTTGTGGCTCAAAAATAACAAATATGCAATAAAACCTAATGTTATCAAAATGTAAGTTCAACAAAAATAATTTAAAAACAGAAAAGTAAATAAATTACAAATTGGTTTGAGCTTAGGCTGCTAATGAACATGCTATGAAGGTAACAACTCGATATCAACACAATACTCAAATTAGTGGAAAATAAGACAGTTGGACAGCTGTTTATCTAGAAACAAATATTGTAAGGGCAGGGGAAATTCTGTTTCTAGTCGCTTATACTGTAGCAGCTCAGTTTTATGTATGTAATGTTTTCATAGTAGCCTATGTCAGTTTCCTAAGCTGGATGCAGGCGCCATTTTTGTACTATTTCAGACTAGTCTAAACCAATTTGGCATTTCCCCTGAGATTCGAATGATATGCCAAGTGTGCTTTGCTCTACACTTTTCCGCTCCCCATTTCCTGCCCTCTTGTTGCCCTGGTACAAGACAAGCTCACTTAGGCTATATTCTGTCGGAATAATACACAACAGTCAAACACTTGAGCCTAATATAAATATGTCAGTACTGCATTCCTAGGCAATTTTCTTTTTTTCTTCTTTAGGAGAGAATCTTAGGTACTGACAGGGGCATTCACAAAGATTCAACTGTTGTTCCTAGATTGTATCACTAGGGAGCGTCCAGCAACTAATTTTCAAACGGCAATAATTGCTTAAAGGACTAATACACTATTTTACAGCTTGATTTTAAATGGCTGCTCATTCTGGAAGAGGTCTACAAGAAACTATGATAAAACTGTAACAGCCATTACAAACCTCTGCTAACTTTAGCCACTAGCTAAAAGTGAATGGCTACTATTAGTGATGGGAAGTTCGATTCTTTCTACTGACTCGGATCTTGGCGAGTCGTTCAGTAAAAAGTTCGAGTCTTTCGAGTCATTTCGTTCATTTGAGTCAGTAATGCCTACAAAAATGTCTTTATAATGCTACTGTCTTGATCTATTTTTCTTTGCGAACGTAAAACTATAACAGCGTATTCCGTGTTTGGGTAGAACTCCGCTGCCAGTTGTTCAAATGAACGAAACAACCGTTCAACTGAACGATAAAACTGACCAAGTCAGTCGTTCACGAGTCTTTTTACTTAGGCAAAGGCTCAGAGTTTGATTTTATCTGTTTATCATTACAATCAAAAATCAACTACTACATTCTTTATTTTAGACCTACCATGTGTCCAATTATCTGTTACAAACATGTCTTTATTATGCTATTGTCTTGATCTATGTTTCTTTGCTAACGTAGAACTAACAGCGTATTCCGTGGTTGGGTAGAACTCCGCTGCCAGCCATTCAAATGAACTAAACAACCGTTCAATTGAACGATAAAACTGACCGAGTCAGTCGTTCACAAGTCTTTTTACTTAGGCAAAGGCTCAGTGTATGATTTTATCTGAGTTTATCATTACAATCAAAAATCAACAACTACATTAATTATTTTAGACCTACCATGTGTCCATCTGTTACAAACATGTATTTATTATGCTATTGTCTTGACCTATTTTTCTTAGCGAGCGTAAAACTAACAGCGTATTCCGTGGTTGGGTTGAAATCCGCCAGTCGTTCAAATGAACGAAACAACCGTTCAATTGAACGATAAAACTGAACGAGTCAGTCGTTCACGAGTCTTTTTTACTTAGGCAAAGGCTTGCAAAGGCTCCGTGCTTGTTTTCATCTTTTTTTTCATGGCATCAGTAATCAACTTACTATATTAATTATTATAGTCTGCGTTCAGTTATCAGTTATAAACATGTCTTTATGATGTTTATGATGTTCCTGTCTTGATCTATTTTTCTCTGCGAATGAACATAGAAGTTGATCGGATAACTGAGCTGGAGGACCCGGTATGAAGCTAGTGACCATGTTGTAGTAATCCGTTGTCAAACGTTCGAATGAACGGTAAGTTTGAATGAGTCAATAGAAAAAAAGGACTCGTGAGTACCGGGTCACTAAAAAGATTCGTTCAAAACTGCACATCACTAGCTACCATTGTCATAATGTGGTAGCATTAACCGAACCAGCGGAGAAGTTAATCCTTACAATTTTATTGAATTGCTAGGCTAATGACTGTTCATTTGCAACTGACAAATGGATTACGGCCCAAAGACTACTTTCAGGGAGAGAAACCTAAACTTGTAAATTAGTGAACTATTCCTTTAATAGTATTTCAACAACCCCGCCGCAGCTGAAAGAATCATGCAGACAGTCGCAGTCTAGCGCTGCCAACCGTTTGTTTCCTCAGCGGCCTATGACTGTGTGCGTTTCCCTATCCACAGAAAGCCGGTCTACGGATCGTGCCCCTTCCTCCTATGAGCAGGATGGATACGAAGATAACCGAACCGGACCCTCAACGTTATCGCAACGGTATGAGCCAGGTTCTGCGGTATGGGGAATTTACCTCCACCGGCAACCGAAAGGTGAGGTATGCCTTGAGTTTAACCGAGAGGGACCTCACCATTCAGAAGATAACGTCGGCACCTCTGGGACGGAGCAAGGTGGTTTTCAACTTAAGGGACTGTGTGGGCTCCCGGGCTTTCAGGGCAGATGACAACACCGACACTGGTGCGTACTTCTCTGCGTATTTCTACCCGTTTAAAAGACGGTGGATGAAATCTGGAGTGGCCAGGCAGCGGGTGGAACAGTGCTTTCGTGTAGACTTGGTCCACGACCTGTGCGCAAACCTGGAGGAGGCAGAGAAATGGGCTCGCGCAATCCGCGAGAGCTCAGTTCTACAACATTATCCGAGAAATGGTGAGAGTTACGCGAAAGTCAATGTAATACCATGTTTTTCATTTTTGTCTTCTTAGGAGTGATTGGTAATGAGCTTGTGCGTGTTCATTACGTACATATTTTATTTATGAACTTGGTTTGGGTGTCTAGTTCACACAGAAGAGGAAGAGGTGGTTTTAGGTAGTCTGCTGCCACGGGACAAGTTCGTCTCTCATCTATCTTGTCTCATGTCATTCAACCTTCTAACTTATGAAAAATTAATTAAACAATACGACTGGGCTAACTGGCAATGGAATTACAGTAACTGCAGCAGAATCTAAATTGAGCAACATTTAACAGCCTAGAATAAAACAAAGCAGTATCAAATGACAATGGAGTAATTCAGAGAAATAATGGGGAACATGATAATAAAATGACAATAGGCCTAGAAAACACATTTTTGAGTGCATTTTGGGTAACTTCTATAGTTACTCAAGTGGGAATAATGTACCTACTATAATTGGACGTTTCAGAACAAAGCAATCTCATTCTTTGTTAAAAGAAAAAAGCTCACAAACGTTTCAGTCACCTCACCAGTATACTGGATTGTGAGGCAGTGACCCAGATGAGATTTTTTGATTTACAAATGTATTTTTACCAAGATGTAATTATGTTGGAATCCTACACTCTTGTGTGATGAGCAGGATGGAATGGTGCAGTACTTAACTCTACAATGTAATTGTGCTTGCAGTATGGCTTGTTGTGTCTCCTAAGGTGTGGATAACAAACCTGTTTTACAACACAATACGTTTATACTTAACCAGGCTAAACAAAAACACAGTTCCGGTAATGTAAAAAGTGGGTCATGTCATTGTCTCTATCTTTGTCTATAGATATGTAAACTCTCATTGTGTAAAGTCATATATACACACTGTTTCCAAAACATAATTTGAGCAGCTAGAAATATTGCACAGGTGCTGACAACTCTCCAACATTAAAGGGATAGTTTAAGACAAAGAGGCTATTTATGTATCTATAAAAGATTAAAGTGACATGTAGAATCTTTGCAATGTAATATAAAAACATTATTATAATATATCAAAGTCTGCTGAAGTGACAAAACAAGCATTGAATAGTGTAGATAATCATTGTGCCATCTACAATGGCTTCGGAAAGTATTCAGACGCCTTCACTTTATCCTCGTTGTGTTATAGACTTTATTTGTAATTGATTGTTTGCCATTAATCTACCCACAATATCCCATAATGACCAAGCAAAAGAGTTTTTGGAAATTTGAGCCAAGTATTTGTACATACAGTGAGGGAAAAATGTATTTGATCCACTGCTGATTTTGTACGTTTGCCCACTGACAAAGAAATTATCAGTCTATAATTTTAATGGTAGGTTTATTTGAACAGTGATAGACAGAATAGCAACAAAAAAATCCAGAAAAATGCATGTCAAAAATGTTATAAATTGATTTGCATTTTAATGAGTGAAATAAGTATTCGACCCCTCTGCAAAACATGACTTAGTACTTGGTGGCAAAACCCTTGTTGGCAATCACAGAGGTCAGACGTTTCTTGTAGTTGGCCACCAGGTTTGCACACATCTCAGGAGGGATTTTGTCCCACTCCTCTTTGCAGATCTTCTC
>JACXGI010009086.1:8997-31528 GCA_016801175.1 Esox masquinongy
ACCAGCTCCGTGATGTCATCATGGAGGAGTGGAAGAGGACTCCAGTGGCAACCTGTGAAGCTCTGGTGAACTCCATGCCCAAGAGGGTTAAGGCAGTGCTGGAAAATAATGGTGGCCACACAAAATATTGACACTTTGGGCCCAATTTGGACATTTTCACTTAGGGGTGTACTCACTTTTGTTGCCAGCGGTTTAGACAGTAATGGCTGTTATTTTGAGGGGACAGCAAATTTACACTGTTATACAAGCTGTACACTCACTACTTTACATTGTAGCAAAGTGTCATTTCTTCAGTGTTGTCACATGAAAATATATCATCAAATATTTACAAAAATGTGAGGGGTGTACTCACTTTTGTGAGATACTGTATATGGAAGCAGGAATGATATGTATTGGTTAAAAAAGCCACGCCCTCTGTCAAAGGATCTAAGCAGCAATAAAAGGGTAGGGTTAAAGTAGACCTTTTCAAAGAACCATGGCTTCCTTGATGCCAGAGGACTCTGCCGGGAGACCTATACCCCACATTATATCACAATTTCGGAAAAGGCCTCTCTCCTATCTGCCTATTACGCGCCGTCCTAAAACATCTTTTACACCATTGCTTGATGAAGATACCTGAGACCAGGAATGGGATATAAGTTCCACATGTGTGAACGAACAGTGCAGCAGTCTGCCTTCTTACTCACTGGTTATGCTGCCTCCTACCCGGCCGCATGAACAGCCTTCCCCACCATCATCACCGCCACCAACACCACCACCACCACCACCACCTGACCTGCCTTCCTATCCCCCGGATTCGGACGTTTTTGAGGGGGGACTGAGTCTGATTTTTGTGAACACCATAAAGGCTTCCATTGTAACACTTTTAGGGATTCTGATCGAGGAGCACAAATAAGAAAACTGCCACGGTTGTCTTACAGGCCATGGAAGTCAGCGGCAGCATCAGTGTCTCTATGACTGCCCCAAATATTATTATATCAACCATTTTGACGCTCTCGTCAAGCGACTGTGGACTGACCGTTTCATACCCCGGTTGGCCAGAGCCCTGAAATCCTTGGGACTTAAAGTTGAATTACCTAGAGTCCATGGAATTTCAGCTGAAAGAGTCAACATCCATCAGTAACAGCCTGAACCACATCTTTGATTCGCTGCTGAGCAAGAACGAAGACCGCCAGGGCCTGGTAAACGAAGTCGTTATTTTCTGGCAGAACATACCTGAAGATTTGTCTCCCAGTCTGGCTGTTTCTTGAAACCCTTAATTGCTATAATGGGTAACTGTTTATGTAGGTTATTTGAGAGAACAACTCAAACATTTCTTTTGAGAAATGTTACAGATCTTATGATGCTATTTATTGAAAGGAAAGTGAATGATTCTTCACTCTACACATCCCAAACTTTTGTTAATGTTGAACGTGTGCAACGAATGGAGGAAATCTTGGATCGTGTCCGTATGACTCAAAAATGGTTAAACTAGATATCGTTAGAAGTAGATGGCCCTTTAGAAAAATATTTGTCTAAAGTTTTACGTATTTACTTTGAACCATCGATGACATGTAACGTGTATCATCTAATTTGTTTGTATGCATATATAATTGATGTGTGTGTCTTAAAAATACAGACCCATAAGCCTGTAAATGTTATCAAAGTATTCAAAGTCATTAATTATTATGTAGCCGAGAAAACTGATTTTAAACTCTTGATTGATATTGTAAGCATGTAAACTGATTTTAAACTCTTGATTGATATTGTAAGCATGTAAATTGATTTTAAACTCTTGATTGAAATTGTAAATAAATTCTCCTCAACCTTTTCTATAAGTGTCTGATGCATACTTTTGGAATAACCATAATAACGAGAATTAGGAGGATGGAGCAGCTAATGAAAAATATATATTTTAATCCCTCTCACCCGGGGTCTTTTGGAGGAAAGGAGCGACTTCAGAGAGCTATTGCGCAAGAAACAGGAAGTAGTATAAGTGACAGACCTGTAACTGATTGGCTGTCCGGCCAGGACGCTTATACTCTCCATAAGCCAGTGAGAAAAACCTTCCCGCGAAATAGGGTGTTTACCACTCATCGTTTATCCCATTTCCAGGCCGACTTGTGTGATATGCAAGCTTTTGCTGATAAAAATGATCGAAATCGCTACATGTTAACAGCAATAGACATTTGCTCAAAAGTAGCTTTTGTGAGAGTGTTAAAAAATAAGAGCAGGGCTGAAGTGACTAGGGCTTTTGCATCTATTTTGAAAGAGAGTGGAATTCTCAAGAAAGTCCAAACGGACTCTGGAAAGGAGTTCTTTAATCGTACATAAAAAAAATTAATGAACGAGCACAATATTATCCATTTTGCCATGGGTTCAGATTTAAAAGCTTCTGTTATCGAACATTATAACAGGACTTTGAAAGAAAGGATGTGGCGATATTTTACAGCTCATAACACACGGCGTTATATCAACGTGATTCAAGACCTGGTAAAAAGTTATAACAACAGTTATCACAAGAGCATACGTATGACACCGTTACAAGTAACATCCGAGAACACACTTGAAGTCTTTAAAAATCTTTACGGTTGGTTCCCCCTTCGTAAAAAGAAAGCCATTGCTTTTAAATTCAAAAAAGGCGATATTGTGCATGTCTCAAAGTTGCGAGGAGTTTTTTATAAGAAATATGAACAAGGTCACTCTGACAAATTATTTTCAGTGACGCATATACCGCCTGCTGCAACCTGGTCTCAGAAGGATGACGTAGACTATTTTACGTACATTTTAGGCAGGGGATTTCGTAAGATATATTACGTGCAGTAAAATAACATTAGAGTCAGAATGGAGAAAAAAAAGCAGTAACCGCGGTTTGAACCGGCAACCTTCCACATCCTAGACAGGCACACTACCCACTGCTCCAGTGAGGAAACTGTAACCAGTCTGGGCGAGTGGTGTTGTCACAACATAAATATGTTTGAAGTGATTTTCTTTGTAATCCTAACCCAGACCATAACCCTAACCTTAACCCCAGTGCTGTGATACCTAACCTTAACCCTAACCTGAACCCCAGAGCTGTGAGACGTAACCCTAACCAAACCTTAACCTAACCTTTTTTGTTACCTAACCATAGCCCAAACCTTAACCCTAACCTTAACCCTGGTGCTGTGATATCTAACCTTAACCCTAACCCCAGTGCTGTGATGCCTAATGTTAACGTAACGTTAACAATAAAATGCTTTTATAACATATTCTAGCAACCTTGCTGTTGCTGTTACTCATCCAAAATCCCCATGTTTAGTGTGGGGCAGTGAGTAAGGCGACTGCTTCCTCATCCAAATGTTGCTGGTTCGAAACACAGTTCAAGCATTTTGTTAAAAAATTGTCTTTCATAGCGTTCGTACATATCATACATTTGTCTGGCGTTCGTATGTTATTTTACATTTTAATAGCGCTCGTAACATTTGATACGCTGTAATAGCGTTCGTAAGATATGTTATGTTTTAATATTTTCGTTATGTATCATACGTTTTGGTGGCGCATTGTAATTTAACCTGACGTAACGTCACATATCATACGAAATCGGGTGCCATGGATTTTCGTAAAATAGTCTACGTAGGTTCCTGAGACCAGGTTGCCTGTTTATAAGCTAAGCGATTATGATGGAGAGTCTATCGAGGGTACCTTTTATGAACAAGAGCTTCAAAAAGTGAAGATAATTAAAGACAAAGTTTTTCACGTAGATGAGATTTTGAAACGAAAAAAGTAAAAGGAGAAACATACGTATTTGTCAGGTGGAAAAACTGGCCGGAAAAGTTCAACAGCTGGGTCCTAGAGTCGGAAGTATTGGACGCAACAGGATAAAATAACTACCGCTAGGGTGTGTTGTTCACAACTGATTTCAACAATCATGGAAACCTCAGGTTTTTATCTGACTCTGCCCAGCAATGCCTCAGCCAAAATATATCCCAACAACAAAAGTTCTAATTTCACAACAAATTTTGCCAAACCGATAGAGCTACAGGGGAGCTGGGAGGTAGGTCTCGTGGAGATTATATACCCACATAGCTGAACAAATATCCTGAAAAATGAATTTGAGTTTTTCTACAAAATAGACTCTAAACACCCTGAAGCTATCAGACTCAAAGCCGATTACTATAAAAACAAAGAAGCGGTTGTCTATGGGATGAACCAGGCCTTAAATGAGAAGATTAAGAATGTGTTTTTAGGTTGTGACAATATTCAAAAGCGAGTAAAATTGTGAGTGAGGAAACCTAGTCAGCTATCAAGACTCGAGGCAGTTTAGCCTACATATTAGGGATGCGTTCTGACAGACGGCTGGAAACAAAAGATAATTTGAGTCCATTGCCTGTAGACATACACGCAGGATTTTATAATGTTTGTGTACACGGATATTATATATTTTCAAAGGATCGGAGACAGTTTTGTGCCACTCCTACGGACAGTTCATATAGAGGGAACATACGGAGATATTATCACAATTAATTATGCGCGGCCACACTATGTACCGGTAACCAAGAAGTATATTGAAAACATACAGATTGAGATTAAGACGGATCAGAATAAAAATATAGTGTTCGATTGGGGTAAAGTGATTCGACCGGTACAATCTTCTTTACTTATTTAAAGATGTTACACAATCCGCAACTTGACCCTAACCGGTACATATCTTATTATGTTGATCAAGTAGGGAACGGTCTCCCTGGTTATTATGGCACCCCTACTATGTACAGTGGGGAGAACAAGTATTTGATATACTGCCGATTTTGCAGGTTTTCCTACTTACAAAGCATGTAGAGGTCTGTAATTTTTATCATAGGTACACTTCAACTGTGAGAGACGGAATCTAAAACAAAAATCCAGAAAATCACATTGTATGATTTTTAAATAATTAATTTGCATTTTATTGCATGACAAGTATTTGATCACCTACCAACCAGTAAGAATTCCGGCTCTCACAGACCTGTTAGTTTTTCTTTAAGAAGCCCTCCTGTTCTCCACTCATTACCTGTATTAACTGCAACTGTTTGAACTCATTACCTGTATAAAAGACACCTGTCCACACACTTGATCAAACAGACTCCAACCTCTCCACAATGGCCAACACCAGAGAGCTGTGTAAGGACATCAGGGATAAAATTGTAGACCTGCACAAGGCTGGGATGGGCTACAGGACAATAGGGAAGCAGCTTGGTGAGAAGGCAACAACTGTTGGCGTAATTATTAGAAAATGGAAGAAGTTCAAGATGACGGTCAATCTCCCTCGGTCTGGGGCTCCATGCAAGATCTCACCTCATGGGGCATCAATGATCATGAGGAAGGTGAGGGATCAGCCCAGAAAGCTGGGACCACAGTCTCAAAGAAAACCATTAGTAACACACTACACCGTCATGGATTAAAATCCTGCAGCGCACGCAAGGTCCCCCTGCTCAAGCCTGCACATGTCCAGGCCCGTCTGAAGTTTGCCAATGACCATCTGGATGATCCAGAGGAGGAATGGGAGAAGGTCATGTGGTCTGATGAGACAAAAATAGAGCTTTTTGGTCTAAACTCTACTCGCCGTATTTGGAGGAAGAAGAAGGATGAGTACAACCCCAAGAACACCATCCCAACCGTGAAGCATGGAGGTGGAAACATCATTCTTTGGGGATGCTTTTCTGCAAAGGGGACAGGACGACTGCACTGTATTGAGGAGAGGATGGATGGGGCCATGTATCGCAAGATCTTAGCCAACAACCTCCTTCCATCAGTAAGAGCATTGAAGATGGGTCGTGGCTGGGTCTTCCAGCATGACAACGACCCGAAACACACAGCCAGGGCAACTAAGGTGTAGCTCCGTAAGAAGCATCTCAAGGTCCTGGAGTGGCCTAGTCAGTCTCCAGACCTGAACTCAATAGACAATCTTTGGAGGGAGCTGAAAGTCCGTATTGCCCAGCGACAGCCCCGAAACCTGAAGGATCTGGAGAAGGTCTGAAAGGAGGAGCGGGCCAAAATCCCTGCTGCAGTGTTTGCAAACCTGGTCAAGAACTACTGGAAACGTATGATCTCTGTAATTGCAAACAAAGGTTTCTGTACCAAATATTAAGTTCTGCTTTTCTGATGTATCAAACACTTATGTCATGCAATAAAATGCAAATTAATTATTTAAAAATCATACAATGTGGTTTTCTGGATTTTTGTTTTAGATTCCGTCTCTCACAGTTGAAGTGTACCTATGATAAAAATTACAGACCTCTACATGCTTTGTAAGTAGGAAAACCTGCAAAATCAGCAGTGTATCAAATACTTGTTCTCCCACCTGTATGGTTCAGGGGTTGGCGGTATATTTCGTAATCTGTTTAGAATGGTTTTACCACTAATGAAGAGAGGCTTAAGTATAGCTAAGCCACATCTGAAACATGCAGTGAAAAATATTGTGGGCGAAGTTCTAACGAACGTTATGAGTAAACGTACAGCATCAGATCCTGAACAACAAAGAGGATCCGGTGGACTCATGATGTTGGTTCGCAGAACTAAAAAGAGACCCCCTGGTGTGCGGATGCCTCCCCCTAAAAAACCAAGGTCAGAGGTTAAAATAAAATCAGTAAGTCAGAAGCGGCGCAAAGGCAGGAGGTCTGCAAAAGGAACAGGTGAAAGTATTTTCTAAAAAAATTTCTCTTTTACATCGAATGTCAGCTGAAGCAATAAAAACGGAGCTCGACCTTTTTTCGCACCCCATGACTCGTTGATTTAAGAATCAAGTTAACAAGAGCAAAAGATGAATTTTGTCTGATGGCTGCAGCCGACGGAGATTTTAGCTTAAAAGTGTGAGTGAGAGTTTTATGCAACGAATGGTCAGAAAGCAGTTCCGCGGAGTATGGGCTTGTGACGAATTACCTACGGATACTTGTAGTAATAGACCCGCTATGTTCATTGTTAATACCCATCCTAAATACATGCCTGGGGAACACTGGCTCGCCGTGACTTTAGAGGAGGAAGAAGGCAGAAAATCACAACTTTTTTCAATTCCTCCGGGTTTCCATTGGGATTTTCTCATTTTCCCAAATCAATAAAACAATTTTTAATCAGAAACGGATTCAAGATATATTACAGCACTAAACAAGTACAGGATTAATTTTCTACAACCTGTGGTCATCATTGTATTTTCTATCTCTGTCAAAGAGTCAGAGGGCTTTCATATGAAGATGTTATATCACAATATAGTGATGATTTAAGAAGTAATGATGTCATGGTAGATTGTTTTGTTAGAAAATCTCTAAATTGTTTAAATGTACTCCCTTTAAAACCTTATACTCAGTGTGCATGTTCAAGACAAATGTTTAAAGAAGGCCATAAATGCTAAGTTTTTTGTCAAATCTATTTTTATTGAAATAAAAATCTCATTACATTACAATTATCGATTGTGTTTTATTCAGAAAATTGTAACCAGTCTTCGGTATTCTTCCTTTCAAATGTGTGTCTTTTGGAGGGAACCGATTTTAAATTTTGTATCTGTTGACAAATTTTATAATTAGCCGCACTTGCCAGAGGTAAATTGAGATCAGCCATGGTCTCAAGAAAATGGGTCCATCCTAGAGGTCTTCTGTCTTCGGATATCTTGTGTGAGGCAGTTACATTTTTGATCAAGTCTATCATATTAGAGCCTCTTAAAGATTTTACCATTACTGATGAATTCACCCTTGTCATTCCAGCCAGCTCTTCCTATTGACCCCTTTATTTTATTCATAATGTATACAAAATTTTTTCAGCTACGTGCTGGAGTATGCTTGAGCATGTCACTAATAACATCATCCTCATCTCTGGTGTGATCCTGTAAGCTCCCTGGAACAAGAGGTTCTGTAGCCGCTGTTTCTGGTAGGGAGAGAGTCAAGTGTCCCGTGTTATTTTCATCTTGTTTCAACAAAGACAAATACCTTTGTAAGAGAGAGTATTTCTTTGCCTTGTCATAAGGGTTCATTCCTTTCATGTTCAATACATCCTTCATATCCGTATCCAGATCCCTTACAGACGTTTGTCTAATAGTTTCAGGACCTTGTGGCTTAAGTTTATCCAGCTGATGAGGCACTAAATACATTTTGTTAGACATTAGCTCCCAGTCCTGGGGGCGATCAGGCTACTGAGGAAAGGGAGGGCTACGCTTAGTAGGGGTAGGAGAAAACAGCCCTTCTGCTGTATGGCACGCCACTTTTTTTTAATACTGGACCTTTTATCTGCAAATAGCTTGATTACTGCCTTTTGTCTCTAGTTTTTTAAATTGTTCCTGGCTCAGTGGGAAGTGCCCTTTGAGAACATTCAAAGCAATTTCGCAGAGGGCCAAAATAAGATCTGAAGAACAATGGACCAAGGCAGACTTGCGTTCTTTAAGGCTGGCTACGACTAGGGCTCTCAAGAAGGGCAAATGTCTTTTTAAATGTGCAGACATGTTTACTTTTTCTTTGGGACGTAAACTGTTGGCCACTCCCACGGGAACAAACCTGTTCTGAGTCTTAAATGTTCTGGTGTAGAAGCTTTAAGGTCTATCAGTAAATACGAAAATGCTTCTTTTGTTGCGTCTTCGTAACTTTCCGTGAAAAATGATCGTCTCCCCGGATACATTTGTTGGGCCAAAGTGTTAATCTGCAGTTTGTCTCTAGGATTTTTAAACAAAACCATGTAATTGGAGTTCAAGCTAATGGTACGGCTATTTTTACCCTGGTGAAACACAATTTGTACCAAATAGAGCACAGATAAGTTTCGATGGTTAGTATATTGAGTAAAAGCTCTGGCAATTTCAGGATGTTCACTATCTGCAAACAGCATATCATCCAAAACTAAAAGATTATTTCTGTTAGGAGGAAAGAGTTGATCATCATTCAATGATTCAGGGATTCCTTCAACAAAGTTTATTTTAATTTTCTTCAACATTTCATCATACATCAGTTGATAGCAACTGTAACACCACACTATATTGTCAAAGTTCTGAGTTAATACATGTTTAATACATTTCTAAAACATTTTTTGCAAAACAAGTTTTTCCACTGCTGGATCGTCCAATGACCAGAGCTGAGAAAGGTAAATGCAATCTTGAATCAAAACCTTCTACAAATTCCATCTTATCTAATCAGAAGCCAAATGTCAATGTGGTACCGTCTGGTAAAAGCACTCTCTTGTTATACACCACCCTGAACGTTTTGATGAGTGATGCATTGCGCAGATGGAAACCTTTTTTATCCTTGACCATTCTTTTATAGGAGGTAAAGATTTACTCACTAGTTTTGTTTTTAATGAAGCCCTCGACAAAACATGTGAGTGATTCTAGGTTTACCTTTGGTGTTTTCATAGTTTTGTGTGATGCCTTTGACCTTCAAGACTACGCAATTGTTTTTAGTCCTAAACCCATAACTCTTGGGGCCACACGATGACCATTCTGTGATATGATCACCATCTTCAAGTTCATTTGTTAAACCTCCCAAATAATTGCTCAGAGGGGGCTTCCATTCACCCGGCTTGCTCACATAGACCACATAATCTGCGTTATAGTGGTATAGAACTCTTCTCTGTAGCTGTTTCATAAGATTGTACAATTCAAGACAGCTGTAAGCTGTCGTGAAAGCTGCAATTATTATATTGACATTTCCAGGACATCTAAGGTAATTGTTTTGATGCCTCCACTGTACCAGAGCAACCTCCTGATTCAAAAATGAAAAATGAGAAATTTCAAAACGGTTTGAAAAAATGAACTCTGTAAATTGCTGGGCTTCTCTAACAATGGATGTTGTCAGCATATTGCTTCTCTGAGCATACTTTCCCCACAAATTGTTCAAAAAAAGTTTTGAAACACTTCTCTTAGCCTTATTGACTCTAATTTTTTCAGGATCCAAATGTATGCCCTCTTTGTCATAATAATCCTGAATGTACCTGTCTTTGCTCTCTTGATCGGTGGCTGATGCAGGATAACCCGAAGCCACCTGCTTGCCTCTCAAGAAAGTCTTGATACACTCTTTAAAAAGAGTATCTGATTTTCTGGCAAACTTCCACACTTCATAGATTTTAGCCACAATGTAATCTTTCTCTAGAGCCTTATTAAACTCCTCAGTAACCCATACACCTGTCAGAGCTCTCTCTTGATCAGAATGATCACAGGGATGTTGCTGATTATTGTTGTCACTGCATGTGCGACAAAGAGAAAAGAAAAGCTTCCCATTAGGCCCATGGGTTGGTAACACTGGAAGAAACAAACCCCGAGGAGGGTAAACTGTTGCCTTAATCAGACCAAAACAGTTTTGGGGCAAGTGAAAGTCACTATGAATGATTTCAGGATGGCCCAGAGGAAAGTGGTATTTGCTCATGACATGAGGATAAAGGGATGTAAAGTCACTGTACTCTATTGTTTCATCCTCTTGGGCTAAATGCCTTAAAGTCAAAGCATTGGTGTGACCACCAAATAATGCATCTCTGGGTTCCAGGGGTTCTGGCATGCCAAAATTATCCATAAAAGCTCGAACGTGAGGGTCAGACCTTTTCAAGTTAGCCCACTTGTGTTCCCACAAAACCACCACTTTCAGACCATAATCAACCTGTAAGGATTTCTCTTTGTCTTGGAACTCTAAAGCTCTTTTGGGTTAAAGCACACATTTCCTGTGGCAAAAAGCAGGATGTACATCCGTGAAAGAAACATCCGTTGTACTCAAAAGCTGTCTGGACACCATCGATGACTGCATAACCGTCTACATGATAAGGGCCAGACTTTTTTTCACCCCCCTTCAAGGCATGCTGAATAAAGATGTTTTTTGTCTCAGTCAGGTACTCCAACCATTGGATGGAACCACTAGAATATGATTTGTACTGCCTCCTATAGTTATCAGGTGAGAGAATGGCTATAGATTCCTCGGGCATAAAATGAGTAAGATAGGTTTTCATACAAGCCGATGCAATAGTTATACAACTCAAGGGATCAACGCCTGCGTCACTGATTACTTCCTCTCTGAACTTGAGACAACCTTCACGCAAGATAGCCACATCATTGTCACAATACATTTCCATCTCTTTATGAAAATCAAAGGTCTCATGACGGACTGTCTCATACCATGTCATAAACTTCTCTCT
The DNA here is from genome assembly GCA_016801175.1 of Esox masquinongy. NCBI lineage: Eukaryota > Metazoa > Chordata > Actinopteri > Esociformes > Esocidae > Esox > Esox masquinongy. Next base: position 20,083 of record JACXGI010009086.1, read on the forward strand.
CTCTTTGACTGTCATTTGATCAGCTCCATACATTTCAGGACCGGGGTAAGGGCCGATGTAATTGAGATTCTTCTCAGAGCTGAAAAAATGCAGAAACCGACCTTTAACAGCTGTTTCAAAACCGAGAGCATCGGGCATTTGAGAGAGTTTTATTGGAAGAAAGCTAAGACTGTCAATATATCATTGGTCAAATGTGTGATCTATAAAACAGAACACCTTGCTTCCTTGTGTTATAAGAGTGGGAGTTACGCCTTGCAGTACCAAGGGGTTTAAAAGAAGGTAGGAGTGATAACCTCTTGAATTATGGGCTATGAAAGTGTACTTTCTATATTCGTTTTTCCGAAAGTGTTTTAAAAAAAGCAAGGCACAGTCCTGTCCCTTAGCCATCCACTTTTTACCCTGGAAGGTCATGCTAGACAGAAATACAGATATATGTAAACCTGTTGAGTCATTCTGTCGGGTTTCAAAGTCATAAAAGACAATTTTTTCTGAGGGCTTCTCTTCATTCAAAGATTGAATTTAACATTCGTGGACCTTTTCAAATACACCAACGTCATCCAAAAGCCCTTTACAGATTGGACAACGTTTTCTGCTACATTTGTGTGGTTGTGGGTTATAAATTTTTAGATTAGAATTGACATGGCATAAGGGACATCTCTTATTGATGTCATACCAGCTGGCAAAATTATCTGCCACAGGATACCATAAGGCCAACTTGTGTTTTTCATAACAGTAAGCTGAACGACACGTACAGTTACAGTCATAACACTTTGTGAGCTGCAGGGGCTGATATGGGCAGTCCGCATCGATGCATACTGCACAGTTATACTGATAGGAGTGCCCTCCTAATCGCGTAAAGCCGGTATGACATGATGGACAGATGTAGGTAACACCCAAGAATGCCTTAATGTTCTTAATACCAAAGTAATGATTGTCGTGTACAAACAAATACAGCATTTATTGATGAGGCTGTAACGTGTTTTGGAATTTCAAGATGGCCGAATCATGCCTACTATGATAGAAAACCACCACTTTGATGTGGAGTAAGCTTTCAAATGTACCTACAGTGGATATAAAGTCTACAGACCCCTGATAAAATGCCAGGTTCTTGTGATGTAAAAGAATGAGACAAAGATAAATCATGTCAGAACTTTTTCCACCTTAAATGTGACCTATAAGGTGAACAATTCAATTGAAAAACAAACTGAAATCTTTGAGGGGGAAAAATAAAAAACTCACAATAACCTGGTTGCATAAGTGTGCACACCCTTAAACTAATACTTTGTTGAAGCGCCTTTTGATTTTATTACAGCACTCAGTCTTTTTGGGTAGGAGTCTTTTAGCATGGCACATCTTGACGTGGCAATATTTGCCCACTCTTCTTTGCAAAAGCGCTCCAAATCTGTCAGATTGCGAGGACATCTCCTGTGCACAGCCCTCTTCAGATCACCCCACAGATGTTCAATTGGATTCAGGTCTGGGCTCTGGCTGGGCCATTCCAAAATGTTAATCTTCTTCTGGTGAAGCCATACTTTTGTGTATTTGGATGTGCTTTGTGTCGTTGTCGTGCTGAAAGGTGAACTTCCTCTTCATCTTCAGCTTTCTAACGGACGCCTGAGGTTTTTGTGCCAGAATTGCCTGGTATTTGGAACTGTTCATAATTCCCTCCACTCTGACTAAGGCCTCGGTTCCAGTTGAAGACAAACAGCCCCAAAACCTGATGCTGCCACCACCATGCTTCACTGTGGGTATGGTGTTCTTTGGGTGATGTGCAGTGTTGTTTTTGCGCCAAACATTCCTTTTGGAATTAGGTATGTTTTGCGCCAAAAAGTTCAGCCTTGGTTTCATCAGACCATAACACATTTTCCCACATGCTTTTGGGGTACTTGATGTTTGTTTTTGCAAACTTCAGCCAGGCTTGGATGTTTTTCTTTGTAAGAACAGGCTTCCGTCTTGACACCCTACCCCATAGCCCATTCATATGAAGAATACGGGAGATTGTTGTCACATGTAGCACACAGCCAGTACTTGCCAGAAATTCCTGCAGTTCCTTTAATGTTGCTGTAGGCCTCTTGGAAGCCTCCCTGACCAATTTTCTTCTCGTCTTTTCATCAATTTTGGAGGGACATCCAAGAGGCTTACAGCAACATTAAAAAAACTGCAGGAATTTCTGGCAAGTTCTTGGTAATGTCTCTGTTGTGCCATATTTTCTCCACTTGATGATGACTGTCTTCACTGTGTTCCATGGCATATCTAATGCTTTGGAAATTCTTTTGTACCCTTATCCTGACTGATATCTTTCAACAATGAGATCCCTCTGATGCTTTGGAAGCTCTCTGTGGAATATGGCTTCTGCTCTGAGATGCAACTGAGAAAATGTCAGGAAAATCATACTAGAACAGCTGAACTTTATTTGTGATTAATCAGAGTCACTTTAAATGATGGCAGGTGTGTAAAGATTTCTATTGAACATGAGTTTGAATGTGATTGATTCATTCTGAACACAGCCACATCTCCAGTTATAAGAGGGTGTGCACACTTATGCAACCAGGTTATTGTAAGGTTTTTATTTTTCATTTTTCCCCCTCGAAGATTTCAGTTTGTTTTTCAATTGAATTGTTCACATTATAGGTCACATTAAAAGTGGAAAAGGTTCTGACATGATTTATCTTTGTCTCATTCTTTACCATCACAAAACCTGGCATTTTAACAGGGGAGGTGTAGACTTTCTATATCCACTGTATATCAGAAAACGCTACATTTTCATAAATGGACAAGCCCACTGCTCTCTGAAATTCAGTAGCTATCTTTGACCTTCTATATCACTAATATCGGGATTCAATAAATGCGGCAGACAAATGGCAAAACATAATTTGTTGTCCGCATTCCGAGGAATAATAAGATATTCCTTTTTTTGTTGTTGTTAATTATTTTAGATTTCAAAAGACTTTCAGCCTTCCTCCTCTGGTCGCCCGCACCCTGAGGAGTTCTCAATATTTGCACAATCAGTTCTAGTGTATTATCGGCTAAGATTGATAAATCGGACTGTACAAGCCTTTCAATCATATCCAGAAATTGATTCAAGTTTGCATCACCGTTTTCCATAATATAGGATACATTGTTTCGTATAGAATCACCCCTAGTTTCTAATTGCAATACATCGCTAGGCTCTGCGTAGGCTGTAGCTCTTTCTAACAGTTCTGTTAAAGTGGTTAACACATTGACATAGAACGCTGAATAATCATACATTTCATGCATGTGAGAAAAACTAAAACGCTGTCGGATTTCAATGTTGCTGTATTTATTGCGATAAACAATATTCACATTTCTATCAACACCTCTACCCTGTTGATTCGCACCTGAATGGGAGGCCTGTGGTTCTAAAGGAGTTGATGGTTCAGGATTTAACTCCGTAATTTGAACACTTGAATGGGAAGCCTGTGGTTCTAAAGGAGTTGACGGTGTCATGTGAGAAGCTGGTTCAGGATTTAGCTCTTTTATTTGACTAATCAGCGCATCATAGTCAGGGTTTATGTGTAATGCTTCTGGACTCTAAGCTGTGATTAATTCATTATAGTCTATGTGTAATGCTTCTGGACTCGAAGCAGGTGGCTCTGGGATTAACTCGTTCATTTGTTCAAACAGCACTGAATAATCAATGTCTGATGGTTCTGTATCTAAATGTTGTGATGGTGTTATGTTAGAAACAGGATTTAATGATCTAGTTTGATCTATCAATGCCTTATAATCGGGTGTTGAATCTGGTGGTGGAACCATTTTTCAGATGTTTGCCTATGAGCCTTGGAAGCTTGTTTTTCCATAAAGATTTATCTTAAAACCGTTGACAGCTTAATAGATAGAGTATACATGTGTGTAACTGATCTTACCTAGCTTTTACAACCCTTGCAAGTTCTTTTCTGAAAAAGAAAAGTGGTTCTGCTTCATCTTCACTATAAGAACTCTCAAACAATGATTCGCAATGCGGGGTTATAGACACAACAACACGGTTAGCCATACCAGCCCCATCGTTACTACTTGCGTTCATCAAGCCATCTTGCTCTGGAGTATGCAGGGCAAGTTGATCAACACTGCCATCTTGCGGATCTTCGAAGCCTGATACATCTACGTTGTCTGAAAGGATTAAATAGACCTAATTAGAAAATGTGTAATATGTTTTACAATATAATGTTTAAGATAATACCATTTCTTACAGCTTGAGCGCATGGTAGAAACCGATCCAGGGTTTGTTGTCGGCAATTTTGCAGAGAAACAGTTTTGCTGTTTTTATTCTGTGCAGGGCCCAGGAGGACTTTGGGTAAATCTCGGTACGTCTCGTCAGAATCTGTAATTAAACATTTAAAGCGAAAATTTAAAAAATTGGACATAAAATGTTTTTTACAGAATGATTAATAATATTCTTACCGTAAGCACCTACTACGCTTTTTTGCTCCTCAGGAGCATCTCGCTAGGCCTCGTCAGAATCTGTAATTACAATTTTTAAAACGATAAATGAAGCGTACGTAAAATGGTTTATTTTTTATAGAATTCTTACCATAAGTAGCAACTTCTTGCAGATATCCTGGATCAGACCAAGAGTTCGGTGAATAACTTTGATGCACTTGCGCTGAAATCTGTATCTGATTATTTAATTACTTCGGAGAAGGAGGAATAGTTGGAGCGTAGAGTTCCTGGGAATTGTCCTGAAAATTGGGGTTTGTACAGAAGGGGAGTAGCTCGTCATTTCCATCTTCCCCATTAAATTCCTCTATACATCTGGAAACAACTTGATGTGAGAGCAGGTTCCATGGTCTATACAACGATCTTGATACCGGTGGCGGAGTGTCAGCTATAAAAACAACATTACAGTTTTAAACATCAATTAATTATATTGAAATTAAATCAATAAATGAATTAAATCTCACCTATAACATATCCTGATGGAGAGGAGCCGCCCGGAGCTTCGACCTCTTCTTCAGGCCTTGATTCCTTTAAGTCAATGACTTCCGATAGAAACTGATCAAACGACATGTCGAAAATCCTAAGAGTTTAGAAACTCGTGTAAGGGGCTTTCAACATCATCTTAGTTAAATATAATGTTACATTAGCATCATATCTTACCTTTTAACGTGTTGAGAGAGCAAAATTATTTTTGAATTGGCGAGAGTTTTTTCTTGAGAGACGTTTTCTAGAGTTCTTCAATGAATGACTGAACGGTAAAGAGAGAATAATGAAACTCTGTAACTGTTTTTTGGGGGGGTGACCGGTTTACCAACCTATTTTATTGCTTTTTCACATTGGGTCATTAGGGTGAAGAGATTTCCGGTCAGTTTTGAGAGAGATGTATGCAGGTGTCAAGCTTTTCATTTTAAATATCCCAACGTTTTAAATGAACTAATCTGTTATTCAAATGGCCCCAGCGTTTTAAATTCTCTCTTTGCCTAAAAAAGTTGTGAATATTGTAAAGCATGAGAGAAATAACGGTCCAGTCGTCCACGAGAAAGCTAAATATCTCTATAAAATAATTCACTTCGTTTGCTACGTCACCATAAACGGGACAACCAACTAGCATTAGTAGTTTTGTAAATCATACAGCAGTATATTGAGATCCTAACTTTCGTATCCTGACTTTCAGATGCCACTCTTATAGCTCTCGACACTTTTCCGTTTACTTCAAACTCCGTAGCAAAGTGCGGACCTCTATTGACTATGCTAAACACATTTTTACACATATTATACCGAGGCCGTAATTACAATATATATTCAGATATGCTCAAAATGTCCCCCCAATATATTGATATATAAATTATTCATATAATAAAAATGCGCTATGCTTAGAGAGGCAACCATGCACCGCCGTCCAAAAATAATTATTAGCAAATTTTAACATTATCATAACTAAACTTAACAAATTGCCGTTATTATTACTATCGGTTCTAGTTTTGTGGTTTACTGCAGTTCGGCGTGTGGTTTGTCCAAGTGCTGTTGCCGTACCCCAGCCGTCTGTCGTTTGCTGTTGGTAGGTACAATCTATGACGAGCACTGTACTCTAGTGATGTGCGATACCACTTAATTCCTATTCGATCCGATACCAAGTAATACCCAGGCTGGTATTGCCGATACCGATACCAATACTTTTTACGTATTTTATTTGTAGTGTGATGTGACAACTAGTTTAAAGTAAAGTAAAAAAGTAGGCTGTAGGCTTACCAATTCCAAATTATAGCTGCATAATGACAAGACAATAAACTACTCTCATATTATTTAATTATAAAGAAAATCTCAGAGACTTGTACAGTAAAACAGGTTGAAAATTACACACAAATAAAAAAAATTTGACTCTTAACCTTGTCACAAAATATTCCATATCCACTTTTTGCTGTTCTTTACAACACATGTAAATCAGACACCCTTGAAAACCGTTAACTCAAATTGTTTTCACAAAACATTCATGTTTACAAAAAAATAAAATAAAAATAGGCTCCCCTGAAAATGTTAAACCTGAGCCTGTTCTGAAAACTGTCCTTATTCACAGGTTTTTGTTTAGGAATAAGAGCATGTTTACAGTTTTCCCCGTTTTTTGCTCACTACCTCCCCTGCCATTGAAAACATCCGCTCTGCAGGTACAGAAGTAGCAACAATTCCCAAGTACTTTACAGCAAGTTTGCTTAAGCCTGGGAAGGTTTGATGATGCTCTTGCCACCAAACAAGTGGATCATTTTCTCTGGGAATCAGTTTTTCCTCTGAGTAACGACGCATTTCAATTATTACGTCTGTGGTAGCTGACCGGTGATGTTGGGACACTTGCGTGTCAAAATCTGCCCACAACCCTACTTTTGTTGCAGCTGAGTCTTGGGCAAGTGCAGGACTCTGGGAGCTAGGCACTGAGGCACAGCTAGAAGTAGGTGCCAATGCAGAGCTTGGAGTTGGAGTCGGAGTGGACTCTACTGTCTGGTAGACTTCCTTCAGCTCAGAGGAGAGTCGTTTTTTCATTCCCTCAGCATTGTTTTTGTCTTGAAATCCAAGGTGTTTAAACCTAGCATCCAGAAATGTACTAGCAGCTAGAGAGTGATTGGTCTCAATGCCTGCAAATCTACGCTGGCATTGCTGTGCCAGCTGTGTGGCAACGGAGCTGCCCTGATGCTTACAGGCTCTTTGAAGAAGAGACACGAGAGGGATCACTTTGGAGACTGAAACATATTTTTCTGATGATACCTCCCTTGTCACTTCCTCAAAGGGCCTCAGTGCATCAACAGTTTGAGTGATGAGTGATAATTCTCCCACATTAATGCACAATTCACTCCTGCCTAGAAGACAGAGGACTGTGGTCACAGCTTCATGTTGTTCATGCAGCCAGTCCAGCATGTAGAACACTGAATTCCAGCAGGTTTCTATGGACTGGATCAACTTGTGTTCTGCTATTTTCATCTGCTGTCGAACAGCCCTAAGCTTCTCTGTGGCCTTAGTGCTATGGTGAAAAAATGACACAATTGTGCTGCATTTTCCCAGGATCTGCACCACTTCAGGGACAGCTTTTAGACTCTCCTTTACAACTAAATTCAGAGTGTGGGCAAAACAAGGATAATGCCTCCACCCAGCCCTGTGTACTGCAGCCACCATATTTGCCCCGTTGTGTGTCACAACTGCCATCACCTCATCAGTTAGGCCCCATTCATCTGTTATTCGTTTAAGTTCTGAGCTGATATTATCAGCAGTATGCTGTCCATGGAAAATTGCCGTTTCCAAAACAAAATCTTTAGTTTGCCAATTCTCAATTACATGACGTGACAGTCAAGTATGCCTCTGTGGACGCTGAAGTCCACATATCAGTGGTAAGTACAACATTTGGAGCATTTTGCAAAATTGCTCTTACTTTGTCTTTGCACTCATTTAACATATTAACAAGATATGTTTCAGTCATTTTCTTTCTGCTAGGGAGTTTGTATCTTGGGTCAAGAGCTTTTACAAATGCCCGGAATCCCTCATCTTCTACTACAGACATAGGCTGGAGGTCCCTCACAATCATCTCTCCCAGGCTCCTTGTGAGTGCTGCTGCTCTTGGAGAATCATCCACAAACAACACAGATACACAGGGCAAACTGACTGATGGAGCCACACTGCACTGTATGCTAAAGGTAGATAGATAGATAGATAGATAGATAGATAGATAGATAGATAGATAGATAGATAGATACTTTATTTATCTAGAGGGAAATTCAAGTATCCAGTAGCGTATGAAACATACATAAATTAAACCTATATTAAAAATAAAATTAACTTATAACACAGTATTCACAGTAAGCAGTGCAAATGGAGTGTAGATGGAAGTAAAGAGTACAGATGGAGGTAGAAATTGTTCTTTTGTCTATTGTCCTCCCTGCCATGACTATGAGTTGTTGTACAGTATGATGTCCAGGGGGACGAAAAAGATCCCTCTAAATTCTATTAGTTTTAACTATGGGCTATATGCAGCCTCTCTCAATACACTCTTAGCACTGATCTCGGGAAAGCTACTCATTTTTGCATTTATTTCATTAGGATAGCTTACTTCATGTTTCACTAGTATTTTCTATTTGAACAAACTGCTTTCTGTTAGCTTGTTGTAAAAATGCTGGGATTCCGGGGAACTCTTGAACATTAAAAAACTAAAGCCTTAACAGACGTGAATAACTTTCCCACAGTCAGTGATAACGCGACTATCACGCTATCTCCCTGTACCTGGATAACTTCTGCCGCTGCTGCCAAATGACTCACTGATTGAAGTCTGTCTTGCCCTAGCACCTTGCGTCTTCTCACCCTGGACCTCCTCCTCAGACCACCGCTTCATATTATCATCATATTCACTCTTATGACTTAACCTCAGATGTTTAGCGAGGTTTGTAGTGTTACCACTGTATTTCACTGTCTTTCCACACACATCACACACAGCGTCACTGCTGTCTTTACAGCTAAAATACAGCCAGACATGACTCCTTTTGCGGTCAGCCATAGTCACTCTGCAGTCTGCGGTCTTCGTAGCGGGAAATTAAAAAAGGGCTGCAGCAGCGGCCGGCTCCGTCACAGAGCCGCAGTGCACACACAACTGACCGGCGGAAGGAGAAGTAGTTCCTTCCCCTAACCGGATATAATTAGACTTTTCTGGTGACAACAAGTTACTTATGATAACATAAACACTCACCCCAAATTACTGAGTTTAAATATCGATCTTTATATATGAGAATCGATTCTAGAGCAGGAGACGTTGGGATCGATACGCGCATCACTACTGTACTCTCTTATTACCTTCAAATGTATTAAAAAGTGGAAAACTAAAATGTAATGTGAGTGTTACATATATCTTCCTGTCGATTGTGATAGTTTTAACATCAACACGTCATTTTGCGCTGGAACTGTAATTGTGGTGTGGAAATAATTAATAGTTAGCTGAAAAGCGTCAGTAATTGCATGGAGTGTAAATAAAAGTTTTGGGTGAAAACGGGCCGATTTGCGAGTGCTAATCAATCAACCACCACAATGGTGCTCATGTGCGTATTCAACTAACGTTAATGTCTTACGTTAAAGATTTTGTTAGAAATGTCAGAAAGCCCACAGGAAGTCTGAGTAAAGTGTCAATCATTTATGTTGCGCTGCATGTGTTATTTGTGCAGACAGTGGTCATTTTCATTGATTGCATATTCGTATAGTATACTGTATAGCTGTATTTGCTTATGATAAATCAAATTATTAGTGTTTGTTTGATTAAAGTGCAAGCAGTTTTATTAGTCAGCTTTCATTCACAGTGAGTGTCATCATGAACAAGAGGAAGGGTGGCAGTGACATTCATCCGTTTTTTGGGCAGCCTCAGAAAAGTTGAGAGCATTGAGAAAATGGGTCCCAGTCAGATGATAGAAGTATGTTGTAGTACAAGAGGTGAGTCAATATTTATTTATATAATAATGGTTAGTAATCCATTCCTGGACATCATGGCAAGAAACTTGTTTACTGATGTTTCTTTCATGTGCACTCTGGTGTGTTCAGAGTAAAGAAAGAGAGGGAGAGAGAGAGAGGGTATGAGGATGCCAACAGGGCAGGGAGAGCAGGTGACATGGAGGTGAGTGAGAAAAGGAGCAAATATTGATGACTGGTCTGATATTGCCATGTTGGTGTTGTTTCGACAACATCGTAATTAATGTGGCACAACTAAGGTTAGGTTTAGGTAGAAGTGTCTCTGAGGTTAGGGTTAGGTCAAAGGGGAATATTCTGTGTTTGGGCTGGGGTAACCAACTAATTACAGGTCAGTTGATGGTCCTGGAGCAACATTAATTATTATGTTTTAGAAACAATACCAACAAGGTGATATCAGATTGTGTACATATTGATGGTTAAGAGTTAAATATTTTAAGCATTTTTTAATGTTTTTCTGGGGGGACCCCCAGACCCCTGGCTGATTTGGTCCCCCCCAATGTTGACTCCATGGCTACGGCCTTGCTTTTATGTCATCATCATCATCTTCATCCGCTTATCCGGTATCGGGTCGCGGGGGCAGCAGCTCCAGCAGGGGACCCCAAACTTCCCTTTCCCGAGCCACATTTGCCAGCTCCGACTGGGGGATCCCGAGGCATTCCCAGGCCAGTATCGAAATATAATCTCTCCATCTAGTCCTGGGCCTACCCCGAGGTCTCCTCCCAGCTGGACGTGCCTGGAACACCTCCCTAGGGAGACGGCCTGGGGGCATCCTTACCAGATGCCCGAACCACCACAACTGGCCCCTTTCGATGCAAAGGAGCAGCGGCTCTACTCCGAGTTCCCCACCGATGACTGAGCTTCTCACCCTATCTCTAAGGGAGACGCCAGCCACCCTTCTGAGAAGAACCATTTCAGCCGCTTGTACTCACGATCTCGTTCTTTCGGTCATGACCCAGCCTTCATGGCCATAGATGAGGGTAGGAACAAAAATTGACCGGTATATCGAGAGCTTTGCCTTCCGGCTCAGCTCTCTTTTCGTCACAACGGTGTGGTAAAGCGAATGCAATACCGCCCCCGCTGCTCCGATTCTCCGGCCAAGCTCCCGTTCCATTGTCCCCTCACTCGCGAACAAGACCCCGAGATACTTGAACTCCTTTACTTGGGGTAACGCCTCATTCCCTACACGGAGGAGGCACTCCATCGGTTTCCTACTGAGAACCATGGCCTCAGATTTAGAGGTGCTAATCCTCATCCCAACCGCTTCACACTCGGCTGCAAACCGGTCCAGTGAGTGCTGAAGGTCATAGGCCGATGATGCCATCAGGACCACATCATCCGCAAAAAGCAGCGATGAGATCCCCAGCCCACCGAACTGCAACCCCTCCCCACCCCGACTACGCCTCGATATCCTGTCCATGAAAGTTACAAACAGGATTGGTGACAAAGCGCAGCCCTGGCGGAGGCCAGACCCCACCTGGAACAAGTCTGACTTACTACCGAGAAC
>JACXGI010009087.1:0-10384 GCA_016801175.1 Esox masquinongy
AGAAGAGCAGGCCTAGGGTTCATTAAACTCAAGGTGTTAGTCAAGTGTTACCAGTGGAACTAGTTACTCTGAAACATGTAAGTGAATCTGTGTTTCACCAGGCAGATGAAAATTATAATATTTTAAAACAACCCTGTTTCCAAAAAAGTTGGGACGCTGCGTAAAATGCAAACAAAAACAGAATGCAAAGATGTGCAAATCATTTATCCCTGTGTTTATTTCAAAATAGTACAAAGACGACATATCAAAAGTTGAAACTGAGAAATGTTATAGTGATGCCAGCAACGCGTTTCAAAAGTTAGGACGGGCATGTTTACCGCTGTGTTACATCACAACCTCTTTTATTAACGCTCTGTAAACGTTTGAGAACTGAGACCAATTGTTAGTTTTGAAAGTGAAATATTCTCCCATTCTTTCTTGATATAAGATTGCAGTTGCTCAACAGTTCGGGGTCTCCTTTGTCATATTTTTCATTTTATAATGTGCCAAATGTTTTCAATTGGTGACAGGTCTGGACTGCAGGAAGGCCAGTTTAGCACCCAGACTCTTTTACTATGGAGCCATGTTGTTGTAATACATGCAGAATGTGGTTTGGCATTGTCTTGCTGAAATAATCAAGGCCTTCCCTATATAAGACTTTTTTATTTTTATTTTTTCCTCTGGCTTTTTTTGAACTGTACGCTGATAACCAGCTGGATGGTCCCTCTGCTCTTTAGCCCGGAAGATGCAGTGTCCATGATTCCCAAAAATTATTTCAAATTTTGATTAGTCAGAACACAGGACAGTTCTCCACTTCGCCTCAGTCCATCTTATATGAGCTCAGGCCCAGAGAAGGTGGCAGCATTTCTGGATCTTGTTTATATATAGTTTCTTCTTTGCACAGTTGAGTTTTAACTTGCATTTGTGGATGCAGCGACGTATTGTGTTCACAGATAATGGTTTTTGTGTGTTCCTGAGCCTGTGCAGTGATTTCCACTACAGAATTGTCTGTTTTTAATGCAGTGCCGCCTGAGGGCTTGAAGATCACGGCCATTCAGTATTAGTTTTCGGCCTTTTCCCTTGCGTACAGAGATTTCTCCGGATTCTCTGAATCTTTTAATGATATTATGTACCGTAGATGATGAGATCCCCAAACTCTTTGCAATTTTATGTTGAGAAACGTTATTCTTAAATTGCTGCACGATTTGCCTGCGCAGTCTTTCAAAGTGGTGGTGAACCCATCCCCATCTTTACTTCTGACAGACCCATCCTCTCTGGGATTCTCTTTATACCCAATCATGTTACTGACCTGTTGCCAATCAACGTAACTAGTTGTGAGATGTTCTACCAGGGTTTTTTTTAGCTTTACACCACTTTTCCATTCTTTTGTTGCCCTTGTCCCAGCTTTTTTGAAACGTGTTGCTGGCATCAAATTCAAAGTGGGCATATTTTTCAAGAAACAACATTTCTCCATTTCAACATTTTGATATGTTGCCTTTGTACTATTTTTCCATTGAATATAGGGTTTAATGATTTGCACGTCATTGCATTCTGTTGTTCTTTACATTTTACATGGCGTCCTAACTCCTTTTTTTGAAAACGGGGTTGTAAATAAGGTTTGCTCTAAAGAAAATGGAGTGTAAAAACCACTGATGTGACTGGGCCAAAGATGTATTATCTGAAAGATAGGCTTGGGCTCCCTGTGGAAACATCCGGTCTGAACACAGGGTTTTTATTTAGTATAAATTGAAAGTGAGTCTCGAAAGGGGTTTGCTGTCCCCCTGTGCCCCTCTGTCCTGTTCCCTATACTATGTGCTGCGCCTTACTGTAGCTGCTTAATGTCTTGCAATGATTGTGTTCAAATCATGATATTCAACCATTGTGAAGTGAGCTGTAGTTGCTATAGTTCCTGATTGTCAGATGGAGGAAAAAAGAAACGTGTTTTCTTTTTTTCTTTGTCTTCCGTTGCCCTGTGACCTTTATTGCACTAACCCTTCCCTCTTTTTCTTCCTCTCTCTCTCTTTTTCCTTCTTTACCTTCACACTGGCTTTCATTGACTCTGCCGGCGCCGCAGATCACTATCACAAGGAGCTGGAGAAAAACCGCGTTCTCAGTAATGAACTGAGGGTTGTTCTTAATGAGCTTAACAACTGAGTCCACGGCAGACCCTTTTGCAGCCTTCCTTCTGCTGTCCTTTGCACTATTCCAGTCTTTTAATAAGCACTTGCATCTGAGTAAACTTGGAACCAGTTTCTCATAGCCCTCTAGATGGGGCTGGTTGCGTTTTGTTCGGTATGCTTTGATTTGGATTTCATCTATTTGTCAGTTGCAGTCATGACATTCAGGTCACTGGCAGAAATTCTGTTACATTTCGCACATGACAAATGTATAACATTTGTTGGTGTTTGTTTGGGGACCAGTGAAGGCACAATATATCTTCCAAAAAATGTCACTTTAAAAAAAAATAAAAATAAAAAAAATAATTTGCTTCCAAGTTTGTCAGAATTAGGAATGTTTATTTTCCACAAATATTTGGATAAGCATTCGCTGTATGCTGTGGAGTTGCACTGCCTGGAGCAAATATAGCACCTTGGGTTAGACACATCTGAAGTTTTTTGTTTTGTTTTTTTTTTTACTTCTGGAAGGTTTATGGTTTATCCAATTGCTTTGTATTTTGTTGTATATCTTTAAGAGAAATGGCCAAGTTTGCGTAAGATACAGTTTGCTGTAAAATAGATTGATTGCATGCAATACTGCCTATATACTAAAATATCTGTAGATGTGGTAATGTTATACCATGACATCTGCCTCGCATCTGGTGAAAGTTGTCTTTACTTTGAAACGTATGTCACTTGCCTAGACATTTGTCATAGTTGCGCATGAAAGGTAGTCTTCAGAAACGCTTGACAATACTTTGGTTTATAGAGGTGTAATTAAGTGTGACGAACTAACTCCTTGTATTCACATACTAAGTACAATACTACTTAAACTTACCTTTACATCGCTCCTTGGGAGCAATATTACATTTCTGGGATAATAGTAGTTTACACTTGTCTTCACTAAAGGTTTCACCTTTTTCACATCTGCATCCAATAGTTTAGAGTTTTTCCTGTTTCCGTCGGGAACTTCACTAGATTGAATGTTGGTCCTCTGTGGCTACTGTAGCTCATTTTAGTGTTGCAACATCACGACATGCCGCAATGTAGCTGGGCTAAAGCACTTTAAGCCGGCTCGTGTTGAACAGCTTTACCAACTTACGTTGCACTGGATACCTTCCAGTTGAGCGAGCACCACCTGGCCCCCTGAGTGGTGGGACCCAGAGGAAGCGTCTGCTGTTCTCCTGATGCTCCACTGCGCAAAATTGAAATCGAAACCTCCTGTGACATTTTGTGGACACGGAGCACTGTCCTCTTGCCATGTCTGTGGAGCAGCTCTGTGGTAGCTCGCCTATATGTAAAGACAGTCTGACCTCAGACGTCTAAACTAAGAATCAAAAGCCCTAATGTTTTTTTTGTCTAGATCAGAATGGCTGTCATAGGAAGCTTAATTCTCCCCTCTTGCTACAGTGACTTGGAACGGGCTAAATCTATTTATGTATTTCTGTGCTCCTTACTGACCATGATTATGATGCAAAACCATATTAGCGCGATTAAGAACGCTTTAGATTCATGTGTAAAGTCTTTTGGATCAAATTAATGTTTTGTTGCACTGTTGACGTCCATGTTCCATGGCCCTATTCTTGAGCCAGCTGGGGTCTGGTAACTGATGAGCTCACCTATGCTTTTGTTTTCCCCACCACCAGAGAAACTGGCTACAGCTAAAGAAGAGAACCTAGATATGCACCAAACCTTGGACCAAACCCTCCTGGAGCTCAACAATCTATAAAAAGAGCTCTGCCTAGGCCGATGAACAAGAGTGCAGAAACAAAGAGAGGAGGAAAAACCAGTTAATTGTACCATACGCTCATTGTTACACACTTGACCAAATAATTTAGTTGGCTTGCGCCTTTGGGAACAAAAGTCTTCACTTTGCTTTATTTTTTGCAAAATGCAAAACCAGGCTGGTACAGAAGTTAACATGGTTGAGTTAATCAGCAGAATTACCATTTGAACAGCGGCATGTTGTAGGCCATTGAGTTTGTCTGTATTTAGCATTTGATTTGAATCTTAAACATTTTCTAAACAGTAATTTTACACCATATAATCTGACCACCGTTGTCCTCCAATCAATGAAGTTCCACTTGATTTACTCTTTAAGAACCTTCGAGGTTACATGTTAATATGTCAGAACAATTTACCAAAGTTTGTTAATGTAAGATAAGGTCATGAACTACTCATTCTTTTAATTATTACTATTAAATCTATAAAGTATATTGTGAGTATAAAACCAAAGAGGCTAGTTTTCAAATTCATTACAACATCATAATATCCAGACTGCGTATCTAGGATGAACATCAGTTTTTTTAAGTAGTCAATTAGTTGACTTTTTGCAACTTTATTACCTGTGTACTTATCCTATGCAATGAAGCAAATGTTTAAGCTCTTTAAGACAATTAAAAGATTGATGGCAAGATGGATGTTTTGTATTGTCATTCTTTCTATGATGTACACAAAGTTACCTTGAAATGTGGGTGTTGACTTTTAAAATAAACATTACATTTTATTGTTTCTTATAGAATATTTATCTATGCATTTGAATAATGCACTGCAACCTATTTTGTTATACCATCATTGATAAGAATGTTATATAGGCTTTTGTAAATATAGGAAATGAAACCATTTAGAGCATTTCAGAAAATAAATGACATCTAGTAAAGGGTACAGTCAATAGCTGAGAAGATGCAGATATAGATTTCTGTTTTAACAAATGGAATGTGTGGGCTTAGTGCTCTCAAGTGAATATTGGTGCTCAATTCAATAAAACCCTGATTGCGTTATTTAAAAAGTAGGATACTTATTTTTTTTAAAGATCAGATTAACACAAGACTGGTCTTGGGGCCTGATTTAAAACAAAAGCAATTTTGCCTAATTACCTTGCCTTTTGTAATTGGACAGTGAAGGATTTTTTTTTACTTTGTAGTCCAAAATTTGGGATTTGAAATCAGACTACTACTATGCAGTATAGTTGCTAAACTTTTATTTCACCATATTTATGTGCATATAGGTTCCACCATTTAGAAATGACAACACTTTTTACATATCCCCTTTTTCAGAGCACCAAATGTATTAGGAATATTGGCTTGACTGGAGTTTGTTTAGTCAGGAATTATGGTCACTGTCTGTGCAGGCAAAGGCAATTTCTAATCTTGATTCTAGGGTGTGTCTGAAATGTAATAAAACTTTAGATTACAGGTTGGTGGGGGGAGGAAGTGTAACCAGGTATATTGTTAATGGTGTTAACTTAATGTTTTTGTAGAAGTGGCCTGTCAGTGTAATATACACAATATAAATTTTCAGGTCTTTTATTGACCATTATTTGATCTGGTAAGTATGCTAACAACACATTTTTATTTACAGCAATGACCTGGGAGCAATTTGGGTCAGGAACGAAAAAAAAGTTTTCAACTTGTGGATTAGAACCAGTGGATTTTCACGTACTGGGTCCTTGACCACTAGGCTGCCGTGTCAATTTATTCCTCTCATGAACTAAGTAATCTTTAAAACCTCACTGAAGCTTATTAAGCAAGTGGGACATTTGTACTCAGTAGATTCACAGGTATATATTTTTTCAAGTTCATCTGCGTCATTGGGAAAACTTGATTGGAAATCCCTGACTTCCTGTTTCAGTGTGTATAAATAGTAACCCACCAACACAGGGAAAGATATGAGAACACAAATGAGACAAAAATATTTGATCTTCATAAATTTGACAAAAAATATGTACACTTGAAATATCACGTCCATTATAAAGGCATATAGGGTCTCTGCTTCCATCAAGACAACTAACCACAAACCCAGTTCCAAAGAAGTTTATCAACTCCATGCCAGTAACAATTCTTGATGAGAATAGTTGCTTTCTTCCTGCATTATGTCAAAGTAGCTGATTGGTATGGAGGAAATATCTAATTGAAATATCAAATTTTTTTACCCAGAGATTCTAGTAACTTATGCAATTCTACGACCAACTGTGGACCTTCTAGATTTTTGAAATTCTCGAATCAGCAAAATATGCTTGGTTGATTTAAACTTCAGTTGATTTAAACTTCTAAATTATTCGCCAAATGATGAAGATGGATATTTTCCTTTTCCTAACCATTGATGTGAACCCTATTGAAATTGTTGTACATCGGTTTTGATAAGGAGCAAAACTAGGGGGTCAATGCTTTTGTTCACGGGGGCACTGGCCCTTTAAATAGTGAAGGTCATGTGGTTGCAAGTTGGCAAACCCGGAACTACAAACCCGTAAACAAAAAGGTTTGGATAAGGGAACTGTGTAAATATCAATAAATAGTAGCGTTAAACGAAAGAAACATATCTAGCTAGTTATTCAAAATGTAAGCGAAAAAGAAGAAAAACAATTGTAAATACCTTTCTCGTAAGCAATAGTATATCGATATTTATTTTCTCTTCTGCATAGTCCGCTACCGAAGTGACGAACGTTAGGTTACCGTTACTTAGCTAGCTACTAGTGCTAACAGTTACATTATCCCGCTATATAGAAACAAAGACTAGTTGATACAACTTTTTCTTCTCAACAGATTATACCTGTTTCAATGGTTCAAAGATCGAGCAATCCAGTGAGCGTTTATTTGGACAATTGTCTAACCGCGTCATTAATCCGTTATCAGTTGAAAAGAATATAAGTGTGTACAGTAGCTACCTAGCCAAAAAGAGAAAGTTTCGATAATGACTGCTGCAGTGTTTTTTGGGTGCGCTTTCATTGCGTTTGGGCCAGCGTTTTCCCTATTCATTTTCACAATCGCCAAAGACCCATTGCGAGTCATCATTCTAATTGCAGGGTAAGCAATCTTCTTGTTGACAGCTAACGGATGTATTAAAGTAATTTGACAAATACAGGATTTGACGACCTAGAGCAATTGTAAATCATTGTAGTAACATGCTTTTTGAGAATTAATTACTACCTAAATTCATCCCTAGTTATTCACCCTAACTATACATTAAATGCATAAGTGCATTCACACGTCAGGCCTTTCAGAACGTTTCTCTTTATGTTAACGTGGTAAGCTTTTAGAAGTTAGCAAAATGATAGTGAGATTCACCTTCATTGTGTCAAAATGTTATGTGCTCTTCAAGGTTTTTCCCATGGAAATTGTTTCTCTCCAGGGCCTTCTTCTGGCTGGTGTCTTTGCTGTTGTCCTCTCTGGTGTGGTTCATAGCCATGAAGGCAACCAATGCACAAGACCTGACCTTGCAAAAGGGCCTGCTTATATTTGGCTGCATGTTCTCTGTCATACTGCAGGAGGTGTTCCGCTTTGGGTACTACAGACTGCTCAGGTCAGCACCCATACACACACACACACACACACACACACACAACTTGCTCACACAACAGTCCCACTCAATCTCCCTGTCTCCATTTTGGGGCGAAGAGGCACCCCATCCTTGATCAGCCCTACTAACAAGACTGGGATTACAGGTCATGAACTGTCACATCCATTGTAAACCACATTGACCACCGGTCACATTACAACCAGCTTGCCCGGGTATCAATGTACCTAGTTAATGTACAGCCAGGGGTGTATTCACTAAGAACAAATTGAAACAAACGGGAAGTGATTTTGTCCAATGAGAAACACCTATTTTTCTGTTTCCCTTGCAAAACGCTTCGCAACGCTTTGCATGAGCAGGCTTCAGGAAGCTGTGGTGCCGCGTACATGTCAATGTGGTGGCCATTTACAGCGTCCAAAGTTTGTGGCTTGTCGTAAATCTTGTACAGTGTGACCTTCTAAAGGGAGAAATGAATTCCACTGTCTGGCTACAAAGTAACCATTCATCAGGTACACGTTGTAATTGTTTTCTGTCTGCTAGACCGCTGCTCTGTCAGAATACAGTCACTCGTGTATATATAGTGAAGAATGGTAATCCATGTTATCGTTCCTATTGCTATTTACATTTTTCTTCCACTCTGTCATCAGGAAGGCAAATGAAGGACTGGCGGCCATCAGCGAAGAAGAAAGCTCACCCATTTCAGTCCGGGAGATGGCATATGGTACGCCATAATCTCTCCTTTACTTTTTGAAATCGCTAACTCATTTAGCTATAAACGTCATGTGATTTTGAATAGATACAGAGCCATCATTTCCCCATACTTCCTCTTCATGTGGACCATTCAAAGATGTATTGCCATTGTGGTCCAATCAGATATCACCTGGAGGGGTGTGTAGGCTATCTCTGTCCCCAGTAGGTGATATGAGCCTGATAATCCTCTGACTGGGACTCCAGATTGAGAGCACTAAACTGTTCCTACCCAACCAGTGGGTTTAGGTAATGTTTGGAATGACGCATCCCATCGTGGTGCTCAAGGAAGGAGAGATGTGCATGTACATCGCCGTTTACCAGACTGTACATGCACGTCGGTTAACATGTTGTTACAGAACCCACAAACCTGTGTACATGGAGTTCATATCATCTTGTGACTCTGAATAATCTTTTATTATAAAAAAGAGTGTTTTTAGCCCTACATAATCATTTTAGTATTCTCAAATATACTCCGATGACAGTTACAATAGGCCCCATGGGATAATGTCAGTGTTGTTTGTGTAGAAGCTGGGAGATTGCGGTGTCTGATCCTTGTGAGATTTGTTCATGTCAGTTTGTGGTGGAGCACATGCATTGTATGTAGCCGGCTTACAGAATACTTTGCGATCTACTCCTGAGATGGAGGCTGCGCTCAGCCTTTTGGAGAAATGCCAGCCTGTTCTTTAACCCCAAACAACAACATTCCTTTAAACTGATTGTTTGGTCCTGGGTGCTGATTAATAGCCATGTTTCCCCAGGTAATGCCTGTTTACAGTTGAACCATTGAACATCCCCTTTTCCACTGTCCCGGCAGGCAATTTTAACCCTCTCCATTGGACACAACAAGCGTGCGTCGCTATTTCCTGATGTTGCTAACCTACCTTTTTGTTTGGAACAATTGGGGTTTACCTAAAGAGCCAGCTGTCGCCTCTTGGCTCTGTTGCTGGACTGAGTAAGGGAACACCTGGCTGGGTGTCTGTGTGCCACGGAGAGCTGCTCTGGATCAGTGACGGGCCAGCCCTAATTCGTAGCCCCCGGGAGGCGGTGCTTCAAGGGTTAGATCGTCCACTCATTCATCCGTTTCGTCCGTCAGAGAAACGTCAACATAACCTAAACGTTCTTCAGACCCAACAGTTAGCACTATGTTGGCACAATAACAACCTGTTGATATGCCAACACCTGAGACCCTAATTGACTAAATATGACCCAACAGAGGTGAAACGTAAGTCGGGAAGATAAATACAATGGGCGTTATTGTCCATTTCAAATGTTTTATTGGATGCCCAAACATATAAATGATTGCAAATGTAGACTAGGTGGGCGCTGCTGTTTTTTTTTTACGGGAATACAAACAAAGAGACAGAATAAAGATAGAATAAAACAAGGTGCAGATACCAAAGAAATACCAATTCACAAGACTTCTATTCTTCTTGTTCTACCTCAGGTGGTATGACATGTTCACAATTTGGCCTGCCAAAACTGCTTTCTTTAAAATAAACGAATTGCTTCAAAAACAGAGCACAACATAAAAATGTCATCATAGAAAGATGATGATGATACAGTTGTTATAATAAAAAAAATACAGACGTATCCTTGGACACAAAATGTGATGTCCCTTGCCCATGTGCGGTATGTCACTGGGTGTAACACACATCACGAATGTTTTGTCAGGTCAATATACAGATTGTTGAATATGGCGGTGGTAGTTCACTGTGTTGGTTGCCTGTCGTGGGCCCAGTCGTTGACCAACTTTTGTCTGCAGTGGCCGGCCTGGGCTTCGGCATCATGAGCGGAGCCTTCTCTATGATCAATACCTTGTCTGACTCTCTGGGCCCAGGGACCGTGGGCATGTTCGGAGACTCCCAGTACTACTTCATCACCTCAGGTGAGTGTGTGGCTGTCTCATCGTTCTTTTGTCTGTAATGGCGTGTGTTTCTTCTGGTATACCTGAGCTTTGTACTGGTCTGACATCGACGTGTGCGTACAGCAAGTATAGAATAACAATAAAAGTAACTATTTGCTCAGGTATTTGAGTTAGAGAAAATGGAAGTGTCTAAGCCGAAAGGAACATGTATTAGCTACTGAAATGTTTTTTATTTTTTAAATGCTATCGACCAATCAATCAAACTTTATATAACACATTTCTTACAAAATGCATACACTGATTAGTGTATGTTTTGGGCTGGTGAAATGCTTGAATTGCTAGC
>JACXGI010009087.1:10484-22673 GCA_016801175.1 Esox masquinongy
TGAGTTGTTACCAGGTGTAGAGGTACGCACACTGCATCTCCTGCCAAAGTGTAACCCGAGGGTGTAAAACAATATAGATTAAGTGATATGCTGCTACATGCAGAGGGTTTGTGTCTCGGTGTGTAGTGACCGCCGTGTGACCTTTGACCCCCTGTAGCTCTGATGACCCTGGCACTCACTCTGCTCCACACCTTCTGGGGCGTGGTGTTCTTCGATGGCTGCGAGAGGAAGAGGTGGTGGGTGATTGTGGCGGTGCTCTGTCTCCACCTGGTGGTCTCTGGCCTGGTGAGTCCACACACATATACTAACACATACACAGGTGTACAAAAACTCACAGTATTATGAAAACACATTCACACGCACACACATGCGTTCTAAATTATGTACTGAAACTCTCAGTAATGTACATATATTGACACACACACACACACACACACACACTCTGTCTCCTAGTAACCTGCTCATGCCATTATGACAGAGTGGCACTAGCATGAATTAGTCACACGAGGGAGTTGTCTTCTATTTAACTATCCAATATCTGACTGTGTTCCCTGTTTGAATCACAATTTGACCCCAACAAAGTACATCTGATGACTAAACGGGTTTGTCTTGTTGATGTCACAATGGACTTCTCATATATTAATCCAAATTGTTTTATTTATTTTTTTTTTATATTCAACACCTTTTGCCTGATAAGTACATAAATGAGACCGCGAATGTTACGGCCACCCGTCTTTCTGACGGAGAACAGCGCCGTTGCCCATGTTGTCGTATAACCCAGCGCTGTATATTCTGTCCGTATGATCACTTCATATATTGTGCTTGCTGCTTATTTTGCTGGGGGAGATTCCCTCACGCTGTCCTGCAGACACGGAGAACAATTCACCTCAGGGGTGTTGAGCAGATGGACAAAATTCAGCGGCTAAGGGCTGCGTCCTAGTACCCTCTTTAGACCTTAATGCTTAATTGTCTCTCTCTCCCCCTGTCTTTCTCTCTGTCTCTCTCTCTCCCCGTCTCTCTCTCACTCCCCCTGTCTCTCTCTCTGTCTCTGTCAGTCCCTGTTGAACCCATTGTACGTGGGAAGCATCCCTCCGGTGTATGTCATCATGCTGCTGATGGCTGCCTGGGCCTTCTTCTCGTCCGGAGGCTCCCTCCACAACCTCTCTCTCCTCTGGACTTGTAAGACCCTCCTCAGGCCTATCTGATCCGGCCTGCTGTACAACAGACCACAGAGCAGAGTCTGATGAGAGAACCAAAATTTTCTTGTTTGCAATATGTTTCGTGCACACTTATGAGCACAGCCCTGTGGGTAACCATGAAAAGAACCGCTTGGCCGTTACTAATGTAGTCAAACAGATGATTTCCATTTCATCATATCTGGCGCAGGTCCTGTCTAGGTCGTTGGCCTTGGTCAACTTGCCTGGTAAAATAAGGGTTAAATAAAAGGTAAATGAACCATCAGGCTGAAGTAAACAACGACATCATGGCCATTGTCATGTTCCTGTGGACTGACAACATGTGTGGCCTTTACGCACGGAGAACGCATGCAGGTCCCCTGGTGAGAGAAGTCTTCATGACCTCCATGAGCCTTGAGGGACATCCTCCAGTCAATGAATAATAGACACACTGTTCCTGCTGATAAGCAGTACACACTTCAGTTTAATCGGCCTGTCATTGGTTGTGAGACAGTCCGGTGTTCATGGAGTTGGGAGTGGAAAAATACTGTCATTCACTTGGCTTTTAAAGGGCCCTCTGTCACCATGGTGATATTAGATACCATGAATACATAAGGTATTTAAATTGTGACTGTGAGCTTCCCTCTCAACTGGTCAGGGGCTCCTCAAACTAATGTCTGAGTTCACTAGATTTGGCCCCACGTCACAGTCACATTGTCAAGTCAGGTGGTTTTTAATTTGTCAATGAGTTAATCTTCCACCGTGTCGGGTTTTTGACTACCTAATCAGTATAACAATGCAATCTTAATATTCTTTAAGTGCTGTCGCTTATAGAATTTTGGTTTGATTAAATCATTGAGTAGATGTAGTTTTCAGATCATCCAGTGAAGCATTTTTAAATGCAATGACATACCTATTTCTCAATTCAAACGGCCAAATCAGTATGTATGCAGTATCTCTTTCCCTCCAGTGGTAAAGTTAAACATACAGATTTAAAGATTGGTCTTTGTTACGATATAGAAAAGTACTAAGACAGGTAGGCTTTCTCAAAATTTGGAGTGTGCCTGGCACGCAATTATTATTGTAAATAAATAGATAGCAATCCATTGCGTAATGTTGGGTTTTAATCAGTTCCAGCGTCACAGTGACGCAAAACCACAAGTCATTCAAGGGTGAATACTCCTAAGGAAATGACTCTTCAGGAATGAGCAAGTGACCAACCACACTTTAGCTGGCCTTTGTCTTTTTTGCAGGTAGGAAAAGTAATGCAGAGACCTCGTCATAATTACGGAGGGTCAAAAGATTTACAGTGGGTATACCTTCCGCTGCACTTCTGTCTACAAACCCAGCCAGCCAATCCAGGGTCTCCACACCACTGCCTGCACCTCACCTTTTTCTACATAATCCTGACGGGCTGAATATGAGCCCAGAAACCAGCGCTCTCGTGACCTATGTGAGCCCGTAGAACTGACCAAGGGGATCCCTTCATGCTGTATATAGCTGAATGACTTCTGTTTACACCACACATGTGTACGTTTATTTTTTTTTAGGGGAACAGCCTTTTTAACGATCAATGACTTGTTTTCTTTGCTTCACTGATCTTTTAGCTTTTAATGAAATCCAGCTCTTTGTAGTCAAGTGTCTATTATTGGTTTTACTGAAATATGACTGTTTGTCAGTGTGCATGTGGTGTGTCTCTTAAGACTTTCACGTCACTGAAGATGCTATGCATAACAACAGTAATTCCACATCAGTTCTAATTATTATTATAATTCTGTTATAATTATAATAATGACGGTATCTGCCCAGGCAGAAACCTCCGTGGGTTAGGACACACCCTTTATATTAAGGGATTCAACAAACCTCTTATGCAACTGAATGGCTGATAATCATCTTGTCATTCGGCAGACAATCTTGTTCCACGAAAAGAAGATGAAAAGAGAGAACGGGGTTCTATTCACTAGACAACAAACAGAGAGAACAGGGTTCTATTCACTAGACAACAAACAGAGAGAACAGGGTTCTATTCACTAGACAACAAATAGAAGACAGAACGAGACACGGCCGGACCACCTGACCCGTAGGAAATGTGTTTTCGTCGTAAAACGTTTTTCTACGGCGTACCCTGCAGAACTGGACCCTCTAACAACATCATGTTTGGTCATTCACAAAATGGCGGCATTTTTTTTCCAACCCTCACCACACCATTAATAGACTAAAACCGAGAACTGCCATGAGCAGATGGCAGACTTCGGTTAATCTTCCCGAACTTCTGGGCACTTTTTCTGGGTTGACAAAACGTCTTCGTCATCTAGGGTCAGTTGTGACTCTTGGGACTCTTCATTAATACAAGTCCAGTGTGTCAATGATTGTCTGTTTATGACGGGGCAACTGTTAACCTGTTCGGTGCAATACTCCTGGTTACAAGTAGTGTACGACAAGGGAAATAGCGTGCCATTGGGGACATTACAGGAGTAATTGTATAGAAGTGTTGCATTGACCGTTTTTGTTTCTCACCAGCACCATCTGCTTGGCTCTATGTCCTGGACCCTACTAAAAGTTTAACGCTCTACGGCGTTGAGCACTGCTTGATGGAAACGGCGTTATACCCTTTTTCCCGCACTCAGTGCCTGGTTTAGCCGGGTGCGGTCATGTCTTTTCACATGGTCTTCTCCATGGCCGGTTTTGCGGACACAGATTAAGCCTGATCTTGGATTAAAACAAATCAAGGCCAATGGAGATTTCTGTCAAATTTTGGGGGGTTTTGTCCAGGGCTACATCTAATCTGTGTCCGCGACACCGGTCCATGGTGTACGGTATGTTTGATACCTCCCCGTTTAACGGGATTAGGTTAGTTAGAATCTCTGTTAGGAAGACACTCTGTAAACGTCCATCACTTCAGCAGCTTGTCAAATGGATCCCCCCAGCTCACCAACGCATTGAAGTCTCCACCTTTACCTCATGACTTGTGGTTTTCTAATCTGTCCTGTGGTCACCTCGACGTGTGTCATTTCCCCTGCCGCTCGTATGGTTGTGTGTGTGTTTTCTGCCTACCCACCCGTGTGATTTGTGGGTCCAGTCTTTAAGAACGGGGAGCAAAGGTTAAAAGTTTAACGCTCTACGGTTTGTCAGTTGAACAATGGAGGTGCCTGGCAGTACCGGAGTCCATGCTGGCATTGTTTGGTTGGTGAGCCTTTGTTCTGCCGATGCCCACTGCCAACCTGGGCTTCACCCACTCAACCATGCCAGTGGTGACCAGCCCTGTACTGTTTCCTCCCAGAGGGTACCTGTTG
This sequence comes from Esox masquinongy, assembly GCA_016801175.1. Lineage (NCBI taxonomy): Eukaryota > Metazoa > Chordata > Actinopteri > Esociformes > Esocidae > Esox > Esox masquinongy. The sequence goes on from JACXGI010009087.1 coordinate 14,953, forward strand.
GTGCCGAGCGCTATCTGGCTATGTATAAGTCAGACTCCACCAAACACGCACCTGCCAGCGCCCACATCCAGATAACTGGTGGAAAATCACACTGAAGCCTGGCACTGCCAAGTACAGTACATATGATACTGTCAAGATTGTGCATATCAACCATGGTTTTGCAAATTCGCTTTGTCATTGCAGTGTCTGAGGATCGCGGTTCAGGAAATGGATAGCAAAGCGGTGGGATTCCGCCAGGTCCACTATCATTGTTTGCGCTGATGGCATTTTGGGAACATCTGTATTTCGCTCTGATTATGCTAGTTGAAATTGTATTATACAAGCCACACTAGGCAAGGACCATCCTGATCTTAGCTTAACGGAATGTAAACTTCCGAGAGCAGGATGGTTTGTACAAGGCAAAACTTTAACTATCCATGTTTGTGTATTAATTTGTCTGTCAGTTTAAGCTAATATGGGTTTTGATCAATAAACTGCATTATGCTCCTTGTAATTGTTTTAAAATTACGGGGATTAATTCTGCTAATGATTTTTTGTAATAAATATGAATGGGATTGTCCGTGTACCATGGTGATTTTGTGTAGTGTTAGCTAAACTTAATGAGCCAGTTTCCCAGGAAGATCAAGCTTCAGTGTGCTCTGGGCACGTATTTCATAAAGGGCTGATTTTGAATCAGTTGTTACTGTCAGTGCAATCATATTGAGACGATTAATCTGATTTGAGATCAGTACTACTACTCTGAGATGCTTTAAGAATACGGACATTCCCAAAAACGACTGAAACCACATTTTGTGTGATTCCACATATGAATATTTGCAACAGGAATATTAGCACAATATAGGCTCTATGCCAATGAGCACTTTCATTGGCTATTTTCTGAACTTGGGTCACAGAACCCAGCTGTGGGTGTAATAAGTATTCATCCTCTGGACTTTCCAAACCGACGCTGCTGTAACCCTCATAAAATGTAAGCAACACTTAAGATGTCTTAGGCTCTACAAGGTTCTGCTGAAGGTCAGTGAATGGTATTACAGGAGTGGGCCATAGTATTCCAAAGCAGTTTTACCCAGTTCTGAATAAGCCTGTGGAATCTCCAGAACATCCTTGGAATAGTGCTTGTACCTGCTGTTTTTAGTAGGATGCTACTGACATATAAAGTGCCATATCTGGCCTTTCTCGAGGTCAGGTAGTCCCATCAAACTGAAATATATAAAATACAATGAATTGAAAATTTGCACCAGTGATAAAACCTTGCTGAATAATAGACTGCATCCAGAGTTTTCAGTACAGATGTGTTATACAGTAACTTCAGAAAGTATTCAGATAACTTCAACCCCCCCCCCCCACGTTCCCCTGGGAGAAGTGTCAAGGATGAATGGAGCAAAATACAGAGAGGTTCTCAAAGAAAACCAGATCCAGAGCACATAGGATCACAAACTGGGGCAGAGATTCATTTCTCAACACGACAACGACCAAATCACACAGCCAAGACAACGCTGGAGTTGTTTCGGCACAGTCTGTGAATGGCCTTGAGTGGTCCAGCCAAGCCCCCGACTTGACCCCAGTTGAACATCTGTGGGGACACCTGGAGATCAACCATGCTCTCCAGCCAATTTGACAGCTTAAAAGGCTCAACAGGGAAGAAACTGTGAGAAACCGTCCAAACCTTCTACAAAGTACTATGTAAAGGGACTGAGTAAGGGCAGTGCTGGCTCTAGCCTTTTTGGGGCCCCCAAAAAGCAAAATTTGATTTGGGGACCCCTTTCCCGTAGCGGTTGCGGGCCCTAAGTTGACCGTGAGTAAAGGTCATTATGGCTTATTGTGTGTAAAAATAAATTATGGCAAAAAATATATGTGCATAAAAAATGTGGAAAAAGTGAAGGGGTCTGAATACTTTCTGAAGTCATTGAATGAGTGGGTGTTGTACATACAGTATATACTGTGAACTTGTTAGAGTATGAATATGAATCCTGTAACCCTCAACGGATCTAAAATGACAAATTGTATATTGTATAAAAAAAGTAAATTGAGAGCAGCCAATAAAATCTCCCTCTATTTCCTTCCAGCACACCCTTAACCTGCCATTAATCAGCTTGGAATCCTGAACAAACACTGGTTTAGTATTCTATTTGACTTTGTGAAATAGATTCCATTAGTTTCATTTTGTCCTGGTTGTGACTTGTTTAAGACTTCTCGGTATTTCCTCCCTCTTTCTTGAGCAGCCTGTAGACCAAGTATGATGCCAACTTCCAGTTAAACCCATAACTGGACTGACGACATTGACCAACTGGGGTTTTATGTAATAGTTCCCGAATTGAGTTTTCAGTAGGTTTTACAGGAATCCCGGCTGGAGGAATCCTTAATTCATATGGAAATACATTAGTAACTCAAGTCTGTGAGTTTGTGTTTAGAAATGTTGATTGGGTTTTGTAGTTGCAAGTAAGATTTGCAAATGTGTAATAATAAATTCGCAGGCTTGTGTTATGATGTGCGAACATTTTCACAATTGTTCCAAACTTGTAATTTAAAATTTAAATACATTGAGAACGATTCGCAATCAATTTATTCTCATAATTATTGTAAATCAATTTACGACTATCAGTTTTTTGATGTGAAACAAAAATCCCTTGCATCGCAAACTCGAGCAGTGTTGGAAGGAGAAAAAGCATTTTGTGAATTGGGTGCGGGATATTTTACCCCTAACCAATGATTTCCCTAAACACTTCCAGAAGCACCATAATCATCGGCTGGATTGTTTCATCAAACTAAAGTTATACAACAGATGGAGAAAGATGACACGATTCTTCAAACGTAAGAGGAGTTCTAGATCAGAACTATAGTTTGTTCCCGTGGGGTGACGCGGCTGATGCCGCTGCCTGTATTTTTTAATAGCAACCATCATTTCTAAATATACGGAGTTGATTCGTTGAGTCTGTAATGCCCACCGATCCCCGCTGATTCTGGATCACCCCATCAAATTAACATTAAACATGCATTATAGCCTATAATCAAGATTTGGACATTCGAGAGTCCACATCGCGCGGTGTGCAACGGAGGCAGCGGCTTAGCTTCGGCGATTGTACGGAATGCACACAAGTTCAATAAGTAGGTAGAAGGGGACTCCCCATTTAAATTAACGGTTAGTCCGTTCTGTTATCTTTCTGGGTAATTTACCCCATCTGATGAAATGGCAGATCACCTTTGTAAAACTGGGCCCTGTAGGAATGACTTCCTCGTGTTTTGGAAATGCTTCAGAATTGAAGCCTGATTTCAATCAGATTGACCATTAACTTGACATCATACCATACACCAGTCCTATGCATGTGACAGAATAAAATGATCCCTCTTCTTTCATCTAGTTTATGCATGCCTGCTGTACGTTTCTGTTTTAGTGTTTATCCACCTCATTACTTGACATTAATGCACATACATTCCCACCTGGGGTAAGGTGTATCTGACATTCCTAGCTCTTCCACAAGTGTGATGGCCCTGATCCGGCTGTGTAGTTCCCTTGTATTATTACACTTTAACAGAATAGATTTATAACAACAAATGTAGATCAGAATGTAATGTCACTCTGCATGATAATCTACTGTAGAAGTTCACTTCTGATTGACCCTATAAACAAACTGACACTGTTATATGACTTCAAGTATCCACCATTTTGGTAGATTTTTATTGCTCGTGGGTATTGTAAATGATGCCAAAAAAGGCAGACTTTATAAAAATATGACATTTATTAGACATTTAAAGATTCAATTGCACAGGAACACAGTATTGGGGAGAAATGATGGGTAAACTCCAAAAACACTTTACAGTCTTATTAAATGCAAGCACATGTAAAATGATATACAACACCATATTACAATACTCACATGAAACATTGTCTGCATGACATCAACCGATACAACAGTATAACACTTTTTTGCAGCTCCAGTACATGTAACTGATGAAAACTTGACTTTCTTCAAAAGGAAAGACATTACAGGGGATCAGACACCTAACTTCCCCTCTGGCATTCATGAACATCTCAATTTTTCCATCACAATAAATAGAGGACATTTGTACACATCCATTCTCAGAAGTGCTACACACAGCTATCCTAATAGACAACTCATGCACAGACCACAATATATACTTAAACCACATCTTATCAATAGCAAATATAGGGGGACATGACATTAATTTTGGAGCAAATATCTAACTGGCTTGACCAACATGAATTCTCACAATTCTGCTTATTATTGAAAATTGGTAGAATATGAAATCTGAACGGGACTCATTTCTGGTGATGCCTATGCCTCTGCTTTCATTGCTGGTTTGTAGATAACATTCTGTCTCGAGTCTTTTGTGATACTGCAGATGGAATGGAAATGCATGCAATTAATGAGAGAACATGTAGAAGCAGCCAGTGTCCACATATTCACTCGATGATGTGTGCATGTGGGAGTGAAAATCGTCAGTGTTGACAATTTATTGTACAACTATGCATGTATAGCTATCTAGCTATATCTATGTATAGTATGTTTTAGGCAAAGGGTCAAATCATTAGAAAATAGAACAAATCCCACTGTCAAGAGAACAGAATCACAGGACAACCTTTTCTCATCTAAACAAACTGAAACATTTAGTCTTTGACCCAGGACATTTGGTCTTTTTCAATAAACAGCTGGCGCTCACAAAAACACAGGAATCTTTCCACTGGTGACTGGAGTCACAGGTATCTCATGGACGTTTGGCTTTGGGATTGGGCAAGCCAGCCAAGGGTTGCTAGCATTCTGGGAAGAGCTTTAAACAATGCCAAAACGTCTACTTTCTCAGGAATGAGAAAAGCAAGAATGTGTTGAAAAGGTTTGTTCTTACCTTGAGTATTTTTTGTGCTGTTGGCATATGTAGAACGTGAAACAAAGCAAGGTGACGGCAAATAGAGCCCCAAAGGCTATGGCCAGAATATCACCTTTAAATCAAGTGAAATTAGGTTTTTAACATGTAAATCTTACCCATGGAACAACAGTATATCTATGGGCCATTATAAAAACAATTCTGACACTTATTTGATAATACTGTCAGTAGTGTAATTGATCTTCTGTGAGTGCTGTTTAAGAAGTGAATACAATATAACCTATTGTACTCAGAATGTATTGTAATCTATATTTAGATAGAAGTGGTTGGATATGAATTACTGTTTAGCCTCGCTTACCTCTTGACAGGCCCTCTTCAGGAACATGAAAGAGAGAGAGAAACATGTCAAACTCATCTTACTCTCACAAGTAAACCTACATATAAACAGATTGTTTTGTCATGCCAGAATAGTAAGCATGGCAAACAGCAGCTCAGTGTGAGGCATTCTTATACACAGGGGACATCTGAATGCCCCGACAGTCACCGATAACGCTGAGGCAAAGATTTAGGATCACCTTTCGTTCCCTCAATCCCAGCCAGAACAATTAATAGCGATTTTTTTTCCCAATTAATCAGCTTCCTGGGGCAATGTGGCCCTACTCCTGTAACGGAGCACCATCAGAAATCAAACCAGACCCAATCAGATCCGGTGTCAACGCCAGAGACATCTATGACATCGACAAGAAAGTCAAGACGATGTGTGAAGACTACACTGCACACACAGGACTCCAATGAACGGTATAGGAAACATCCATAATGACATGTTCAATGGAAATATTCAGATAACAGGAGCGTGGCCAGCTGACCTTTAAAGACTCCTGCTTGTGGGTTTTGACTTCTAGTTAACCCCTTGCCACACAGTCATACTAAACATTGTTGAAATCCCCTCAACTTGCGATTGGTGAGTCATCAACCAAGAATAGGAAAAATGATTTGTGAAAATTAATTCTACGAGTGAATTTTATTTCTCATGGTCGCCTCAGTCAGAATCTCCAGAGTCACCAAATCCATTCAAATATACTCCATTTTTTTAAGATTTATGAACAATAAATATAATGTACATAAAAATGAATACCCTTTTATTTATGTACATATGCACATTTCTTTTTTAACTATTACATTTAACCTGGTCCCTATCGCCAGGGTGCTATGCATAACAGAATGTTTTAAAAGAAATTTAAATATAATCTTAAACTACTGGGTCGGTCAACATTGAATTTTCATCATTCTATAAATCATATTTGGACTTATAATTGCTTGTTTACCGGATAGTCCAGATGATGTATTGCTCCCTCCAATCCTTCCATTCCCAGGACCTGCAAGCCAAAACAATAACTAATATAATTGTCAACTAAAATACACTGTACTATACTAATAGCCTGTCAAGGTGAATATTCAGTGCTTTGTGGATCTTGTAGTTGTCAGAAGAAAATTAATGATTAAGATAATCTTAAGGCCCAACCGCCTGTGGAATGACATAGCTATCAGTAACATCAGAGCTACAAGGAAGAGAAAAGGTTAATTGGTTCACAAAAGGCAAACACTTGGTTTGTGTCATGCGTGTACACAAACCGATGGAGAACAACCAAGCATGTAAAACCTAGGAAACATGAAAGGTAACCGTTGACACAGGCTTTATTTTCTATTGTTGTTGTTGTTGACGGTGCACGGTTTGTTTAGGACTGTTTCACAAGACAAGGGGGTTGCCTAAGTTGTAGTCAAGTGTACATGGATGTTTACCAACCTATTATGCTGGGAGGGTTCTGGAAGGAAGCTAGGACTTGTCTTCCATACAGAAGCTGAGGTGCTCTGAAGTTCTTGTTTAAGTGCTCCGTTCGGCCAGCTTTCAATGTGTTCTCCAGGGCTTTCAACTGGGGAAATACACGACCCACAACATAGACAATATAAACATGGTAAATTGAGGACAGCAACTAGTGTCCTGTTCAGTGTAAATACAGTTGAGCATTACCAAACAGATGACCAGAAAACTGAATCAAAAATTACTACAACAAATGAAAACAATCTGTCTAAACGTAACAGCTATATTGTCTGAATCCATTTATTTCTACATGAACATGCAGGCATACAGTAAATGTAACAGCGGATTTCTTCTACTCCCAAGGAGGTGTACGTGGTGCAAGTCAAATCTCTGAATTAATCTCCAGTTGTATGGGGTCGCGAACCAACCTGCCTCCTGGACACTGTAATGGTATCATTGAATATGGTCCAGTTGACCGTCTGGAAGCAGGGAGGAGTGGTGAGGGATCCGTTGTATCTGTAGAAGCGGTCCAGGTTGTTGGGCAACAGATGACGCACGTTGAAGCCAGGGATCTCAGTGTTAGACTCTGGAGAGTAACGCAGTGGTTAATCAGAGTGTGTCATTCTCTATTTGCTCTTCAGAATTGTTCATGTCAGATGTGTCACGCCTTTGATACGTTGTGGATACCTTCTAATGCCGAGGTATATCTGAATTGTGATATTTGACAATATACTATGTATACATACAATACCTATTAAACTAGCATTCATTATAACCTAATTGAGCAATTGGCAATAAAATGACAGAATATTTTTTATACGTGCTGCTGACATTGTTTTAGTAATACACTGCAGTTGCATTATTTTTTTATTACAGAAACATAACAAAAATGTATCACCATAAAAAATGTTTTTGTAATACATTATTTAACCACATTTTTAACCCATATTTATGTCATATCTAACTGTATCTATAGCTCTGTCTTATTGCAAGAACTCCGCATATAAAGGAGAAAACTGATCCGACAACCTAAGGGAGTGGCAAGAACACTATTCGACCC
>JACXGI010009088.1:0-31420 GCA_016801175.1 Esox masquinongy
TCCCTACAGCATGCCCACCACGAACACAGCCCCGTCCCTACAGCATGCCCACCACGAACACAGCCCCGTCCCTACAGCATGCCCACCACGTACACAGCCCCGTCCCTACAGCATGCCCACCACGAACACAGCCCCGTCCCTACAGCATGCCCACCACGTACACAGCCCCGTCCCTGTAGGCAATTCTTCCCCGTCTTCCGAAAACGGCCGGCTTGGCTGCCCCTGACGAGTTAAGAACCGCCACACCCCTCAGCCTAAAGCTATACTTTGGTCCAAAAACGAACAGCCGGGAGGGAGAGAGAGACGGCGAGAGAGAAGTGGAGTGGAGAAGAGAGTGATAAAGAGATCAAGCGAAGGAGACGGAGGGGGATGAAGAGCGATGACTAGGAACGGATGACAACAGGAACACTCGGTAGAAAGAACACCTGTTAGCATGCACCCACGCATGCAAACACACAGTCCTCGGCCCTCTACTTCAGCCTCTGTCCCCTTTACTGTCAAAGTTTCTTTGGCTATTTTGGGTTCTACTTGGAACCAAATGGGTACTAACACCTGGAACCAATGGGTTTTTTATCTAGTACTAAAATAGTTCTACAAAAGAAAAATATTATTCGAAGAGTTCCCATTCTGGGACAGCCAACAACACCATTTTTTACCTAATGGCCCCGTCCACTCCTAAAGATTCCCCAATCCAACAACACATTTTCCTTTTCACCGCTTGAGGCAGCAACGGTTTGGAGTGGAAATGTGAGCAATCCACAGCTTCACATTACAGTAAATACATGATGCTTTTCTTCATGTTGCTCTTCCAACTAGAAAGTCACGTGGGTCAGCTTCAGTTAGTGTGCAAGCGCCCGAGCTGCCCGAGAGAGTCGCTAGAGAGCAATGAGATCAAGCTATCCCTGCAGACGATGCCACCCCCTCCCAGATCTATGCCTTCTAAGGCGCATCACACATGGGTCTTCCCAGCCACTCGTCAGCTAGAGGCCAAACCTTATGGTCAGCTAGGCGCTTTGAAAGAGAGCCTTAGGCTGCTGCGCCACTTGCGAGGCCACAATACTTCCAATTTTGATGTTGATCGGTAGTAATCTTTACAAGAGAATACATTTCATCAGTGTAAAAAGGGCCTTGGAAATGCTTTTGGCACACCTGAATTCCGACAAGCCCAAGAATCGGTCTGCAACCCGCCCCCCACTCGACCCTCAACAAAAATTTAACAATCTGGAGGCAAACAGTTGTAGCAGCAGTGTTATTGGGGTGTGTTTCTGTGTTACTGTGAGTATGTGTGTTGTCCTTGCTTTAGGGGTTAGGAGATTAGGGGAGAGGAGGTTTAGGGTTAAGGTTAGGTCGGGTCCCCACAAGAATAGTAAAACATAAAAATGGTGTGTGTGTGTGTTTGTGTGTGTTAACGGTTTAATTTAATCATGTCTGGGTGACATGTCAAGGCTAATAACACTTAGCTCTGAGCTAACGAGCATGATGCAAATCCACCGGGGACCACTGAGTGGGTGGAGGAGAGAGAGGTAGAGAGATAAAGAAAAAAGGGGGGTGATAGAAAGAAACGGGAAAGGGAGGTAAAGGGGGAAGAGATTGAGAAAATAGTGGGCGGGGACAGAAGGTGGAGAGAGTGGGATTTAGAACTGTGTTAGTATCCCCATTAGCAAAAGCCAAAAGCAACAGCTGTTCTTTCTACGGTCGATGGGTAGGGGGCCACGGGGGGGTCCCGACATTTGTTTGTTTTTTCAAAATGTGGACAGGGAAAATGTCACTATTTTTCACATTTTCATGGTTCCACCATCGCTTTTTGGTCAATGGCAACATTTGACATTTTGGTCAATGGCAACATGGCAAAATCCGACATCAGACACATAGATACATGCATACATACACTTCTAATCAGCCAGCCTATCAGAGAGTCCAAATCCTCAGGTCTATGACTGGGTTAATCTGAGTCATGTGACCTCAGGTAAACCCAATCTAATCATCTCTCTCCCACACAGACTAATCATCTTAGGTATGATTCCACATGGATGCATGGCCTGTTGGATTGACAGATTGCAATCCAATCTAAGCTTTGATAATAGCTACTGTAGCTCCTCCTGTGTTGTTATCATACAACTTAACAACTTGCCAAACAAATATCAATGCAACCTGTGACCAACTAATGTTGTTCCTGACAAAAGGAGTTCATTTTAGAACCTAGAACCAATATTAATCGACACTGACAGTACCCACAACTTATTGTAGGCTGTTTGCTCACATCGTTGATTAGGAAAAGTTTCCCGAAGAGAAATATGTTGAAAATAAAGTTTCAAATGATTTAAGTTTGCTAAGAAGTATGATGAGTTATAATGAGAATAAAACAACTGTAGGCTTCAAACTTGGAAATGACACCATCACTCATATACTCCAATACTACAATGTGATATGATGGGGAGGTTTACAAGTATTAAGACAATAGCTGTAATGGTATAATGACTAAGACGTAGAGTACACAGCTTTATTTTGAGGGTATACACATACAACAGCAAAAAAGACTAATTAGAAGGGTATTTTGGCTGCCCCTCTAGCAGAACCTTTTTTTGTGTTTATGGACAACGCTTTTGGGTTCTAGATAGAACGCTTTTAGGTTTCAGGGATACCCTAGGTTCCACAGTAAACCAAAAAGGCTCCTACCAGGATGCAAAAGGGTTCTCCTAGAGGGACAGCCAAATAACACTCTTTTGAACTTTTTAAAAATAGTTTCGGGTAAGCGGTTTCGAAATGACAGTAAGTTATTGGGAAAAAGTCAAATGTTTTGCATTTGGTCCCATGTTGGGCCACCCTGTATGTCATTTGGCAGATTTATCCAAAGAGACTTACGGTCATGCGTGCAAAACAGTTTTCACACATGGGTGGTCTTAAGAATCAAACCCATTATCCCGGAGTGACAAGCGCCAGGCTCTACCAACCGAGCTATGTGCGCTATGGTTAAGGTAATGTACTTTATGGAAGAGGGGCATAGGTCAATGAGGACTAATTTGAGATTGGACCAACAATGATTCACTGATAGAATCAGCTGTCTTGGAAACAAACACAGCCATGACATCCCCATTAAAAAACAAACATTTGGCTGCATATTGATTTCAAACGATTTCTGACTCCAGTCAAAGACTGTAACAATTCAATCGGGCAATTTCCAATCAATGTACAAGCCGAAATCAGACATGGCAAATGTTTTATTCAATGATACATTGTTGTTAATCAGTACTGATCAGTTGCTAGTTGTGTGTGTGTGTGTGTGTGTGTGTGTGCGTGTGTGTGTTTACAGGTTATGTCTAGGCCTTTGATTCTAATCAGGATCAAGTCCACAGTTCACCTCTAACGATAACAACAAGAAAAAAAGTGTCTCACCACTTACATGTGTGTGTGTGTGTACGTGTGTGTGTGTACGTGTGGTGTATGTGTGTGTGGTATATGTGTGTGGTATATATGTGTGTGGTGTATATGTGTGGTGTGTGTGTGTATGTATGTATGTGGTGTGTGTGTGTGGTGTATGGTGTATGTGTATGTGTGTGTGTGGTGTATCTGTGTGTGGTGTCTGTGTGTGGTGTGTGGTGTATGTCAACCATACCTTGGCACGTAGCTGCCCTGACGTGGACACTTTCCGGATCAGCTTCTGCTCTGTCTCATCTGTCTCACCGTCGCTATCCGAGCTCTCTTCCCCCGGTTCAACATGTGTGAGGCGCTCAGACTCCTGAGAAGACATAGAATCCCGGGGCTCTTGAACGTACAAGACGTTGGGATTCAGTTTGGAAGCCATGATGTGGGGGGGGGGGTGTACGGGATTTGAAGGAAATGACTCGGGAGAAGAAAAGAATGTTGGTGGACAAAGATATGATGCAATGAGTCCAACCAGACGATTCAATCTTCCTGATTGATAGCTTGATCTAAGACGACAGGTTCTTCGTTCCTCTGAAAAGACAGATGATGAATATTTGATTATAAAGTAAAAAGTGCCAGTTCATAATTAGTTGGCAGTTAGAACATTTGAAACATCCCCTCATATGTAAGTTAAAGCAAGACAGTTCATTATGTCATCTTGTGTCAGAGAATGATATTTAGAAATGTCCCTATGTCTCAGTGAAGGCCAGACAGTTTGAAATGTTGCCACACAGAAGCTAAAGCAAGATAGTTAGAGATGTCCCTGTATGTTAGAGCAAGAAATTGTATAAGGTCTCCATACAAACAGTGTGAAAAAGTACACTTCCTGGAAATTGTCATTTTTAAAAAAACAGAAAAAGAACCAGGCAAGCCTAGTTCAGCCGGCCCACAATTGAATGTAATGAATGTTGTTGCCTGCACTGTATTCAAACTGGGGTCGCCCACATGAGAGGCTATGTCTTTAGCCACTACACCACGGAACTGCATGCTTATCAAGTGTCGGTATAGCATCTCGACATTAGATCATTCTGTCACCCATTAACATCACGCAAAGTTTTAATATTTCGCTAGACACCATTAAGCATTGTGTTAAACTGACTAACATTTCTTATTAAGTTCACCTTATTTATTATTTTAGGCTTCCTATAACATAGCTACAGAAGGTTGGAGCCAGCAAAGTTTTTGTCTGTCCTGAACAAATCCTGAGGCATAATTTGTTTTGACTGTGACAGGAGTCGAACGCGGGACCTGTTGTTCCGTAGTCTGCGTCTCTAATCACTACACTATTTAACAAGGGTCAGTGGGTCAGTCAGTCACTCACTCACTCACTAAGAGACATTTGCTCTTCTAGGTCAGCTCCACTTACACGGTCCGGCAAAAAAACAAACATATTTGGACACAGATTTCTGAACTAAATTCCAACCACATTCATTGACAAAGGTAACCCAATTCACACAAAAGACATTTATCCAATTAAAAATCTACCAAAATGGTATTTCATAATGCAGAAAAAGTAAGTATACTTCTACCTTGACCACAGTATAAAATTGCTAAAATGATATTCTGGTGCACCAAAACAGGTGCAAATAATTAACTTGGAGAGTAATTTGGGAGGGTCAGGCCTCCCAAAAGGATTAGAAGCTTGGTCTGATTTGGTCTTAACCATAGGGTGTGTGGTAACATATCATGCCAAGATCAAAAGACCAATCCAAGGCCCTCAAAAGTAGGACATGATGCCCATGAGTCTGGAAGAGGTTATGAAGCCCATGCAAAAAAAATGGGTGCAATCAACATAAGACAGGTTGTTCCATCATATTCAGCCAAAGAACTAACCAAAAGATGCCCAAATAAGTCTAAAAACCCCAGGGTAACATCAAGGTCTCTCATGGCACAAACAATGTCAAAGTGCATGACTTAACTTTCAGAGAGTACATAATCTTAGCCTGCATGGGAGGTCAGGAAGGAAGACCCCATGTTTGGGGCAAATGAAACACTGCTTTTGAACAGAAGCACCTCATATCAACTGTAAAACATGGGGGCGGTGGTATTATGGTTTGGGGCTGCTTTGCTGCCTGGGGAACTGGCTAACTTGCCAGCGTTGAGTCGACCATGAAGCGATTATTATAATAGAGAATGCTTGAGGAAAATCTGAGACCATCTGTCAAAAGGCTAAAGCTGAACCAAGCTTGCAACAGGACAATGATTCAAAGCACACAAGCATAGCTACAACAGAATGGCTCAAACATGAATGGAGGGTTACATTATGACCGAGTCAAACCCAAATCTCAATCCTATTGAAATGCAGTGGGGGGACTTGAGGCGGGCCGAAGATGCAAGAAAGCCCTTGAACATGATACAGTTGAAGAAATACTGTACAAAAGTGGGCAAAAATTCCTCTTGGTCAATGTAAGAGACAGGTATAAGAAATGGCAAGATTAAGTTATTTTAGCAGCTAGGGTTTAGTTACTTTTTCTGCGCAATGAAATTGCATTTCGGTTTATTTTAACCCAGATAAATGGTGTCAAGGTTTTTTTTGTGTGATTTGTTAAACTGGGTTTATCAGTGATTGTGCTTGGCATTTCTCTCAGATGTCCATGTGTCCAATTACGTTTTTTCAAAGACAACTTTCCAGGGGGTTTACTTACTTTTTCACAATAATGTAACTAAGGACAATATAGTTTGAAATGTCACTGTATATCAAGGCAAGACCATTCAAAATGTCTCTGCATGTCAGTTTGAGCAAGACAGTTCGAAATACAGTAACTTAAGTGCAACTCTCACTGTTTTGCATGCTGTTTGACTGTAAGGCACAATTGGGTGAGTTCATTATTTCATTTTCAAAATACACTGTCTTTCTTTGGGGTGTTGCTTAAGACAGGGAAGGGACACGTGGAAGTGGTAGAGTTTAAATTTTCTTTGCTGGTTCCTCTTTTTATCTTACTTTCAACATCAATGCTTGTTATAGTAAAGCCTATATCAGTTTTTTGAATGCCAAAAAAACATATTGATTTTATGTAAAAAGAAAAATTTAAATGGTTATCTTGGGTGCTGTTACACTGTTTAAATGGTTATTGCATAATGAAATATCAAGCAAACAATGGGACTACCCACGAGATGAAGTGTAGCTAGACCAATTTTTATATAGAGCAATACCACATTCCTTATCGTTGTGTAACAGCTTTTTCTGCACTCATGCCACTGATGATTGACAATATCCAACAATTGGACGAATATGCAGTTACTAAATAATTACATGAATGACATTAAGTCTTCATGCTGGCGATGAGCAGCCGTAAAATATAACACACGTTTTATTTGTCCCGTTCAAGAAGTCCCACATGTGGTCATAAGATTTTTCACAATAACAAGACTAGCCTATATTTTGCAGTGGTCACCTGCAGTCCATATTTCTACCTGCCTGTCATCAAGTGTGTCTGTTTCCCTGGTTTCGTCTCTCTGAATTTACCCGACGTGTTGCTAGCCTACACCACGACCTTCCGATCTAGCCGGCCGCATGCAATAGGCAAAACCTAAACAAATTCATAACGTTTAGCAGAAATGTAGTAAATTCAGCTATTTCTTTTAATATAAAAACGTTAAAATAAAAGGATTTGTCTGTAACCTTCAGATGTTTTTTTCATTGCAAGGCACAACAGGCAGTCGCGCGTCGCCCGCGCTTCTACAGCTGGCGGCTGACGAGCGAAAACGTTAGATCATTCATTCCTTCAAGAATGTGATCGTTAATTACTCACGAAACAGCATGTGTGGTACAAAACGCGGATTTCAATTATAATCAACCTTACGTTCATTTATCAACTTATTCAAAATGTATTTTGTTCACCAGCGACGCCACTGAAAACCGTTTCGATTCAAAAAATATATAATACCCCATCGTCAAAATCTGGTAGCCTATGTCAGCCTCATTCAAGCATTTCGTTAAATCTTCAGCAACGAACACCTAAGCAGTGAATGTCATGCATCTTTGTTCTAGCCGGCTGATTAAATATTTACCTCCGTTACCGCGGTCTATAGCGGCGTTCCCCGCTGATTCTACCCTTGCCTGGGTGCCTGTCCCTCGGCTTGAATCCTCCCACACGACTGGACACTGTCAAATCTGTGGTTCTCACGCTCCGCTCTCACACGGACACAATATAGGCTACGCATAGCATCCGAGGCGATTTGAATGAGGTGGGTGGAATCGTGGGAGGGGAGGGGATGAGAAGACGGTGGGTAATTTAAAGAGAATGCAGAGACTGATATATTCAATCAAAACCGTGCACTAGCCTATATCTTCCGAGGTAAAACGGGGAGTGCAAAATTAAAACACCACAACCTCCAGGGACCACAGAATAATAGTTGTCAGCGCACGCGGCGGTAATCAATTAGACTATCCAGTCCAGGACGATTAGTTAACCGTCCTCGCGCATACCAATAGTTGTAGGTTCTGACAGAGCCCAAGATAACGTACAGCCTCTCTTTGTCTGTTAACCAGTTTTTCTTTCTCTTTCCCTCTCTCTTTCACCTGCTCAATATAGCTGTCGAGAACAGAGCTATTGGCCTACTTTACAAACTTTTGCTTAAGCTTAAGTTTAAAAATTCTGTCTATGCTGGATGTTGCTTAGCTTTTCTCATTTTAGAACTGCTCAATTACCCGCCAGGCTACCCCGAGTCGCAAGTATAGCTATTTCTTAAAATAGGTCAATTTGGGCACCAAAGAGATATTCTAAAACCACCAAACTCAAGTTTTTTGTTTGTTCTGCTTGGTCTGTCACAACCGGAGCTCGATTTCGGCGTACTAAATGTATGCCTTTCCCAATGTACACAATTTCTAAACAATAATTATCATTAAGAATTCAGACTTGCCAAATGAAAGCGCGTAACAGGCTCTGCACGGGTAGTTCTCTCGCGCGCATTTGTGAATAAACTTCATTAAACCGCTCAAATCCCCCACTTGATGGCCAACAGATTTTCTCTTGGAGTTTTCGTTCAGTATAGTTTTTAAAACATATAAATGTACCCATGGCATTAAATACGTTGTACCTTTAATTAGAATGTATACGATTTTCTTGATTGGATCAAACGAAATCCAGAACATTAGCGATCAACAAATGAAAGAAATCCAGTCAGATTTTAAACTAATCCGATATCGTACATTAGTTTAGGGTTTGGAAATGAGTAACACGAATAAACTGTTAAGATAAATCAGGTTTTTCCCGTGCTTAAAGGTTGAGTAATTTTGAAAATTGCACATTCAGCCATTTAACATGTTGGATTACTGTTTCTATAATTATAATACTGAGAATAGTGCACATCACACTGGTCTATTCCTTGCATTGTCTATTAACAGAGCAAGTTAGGCTACTTGTCAAACATTTCTGTGTCAGATAAGGTTCAAACTGAAGGTCTGCTCTCTGCTCCTAAAAGGCACAACAGTCAAAAACGTTATCTCCCTGTTTTCTGTATATTTTCCACACAATGAGGTTAAAATAAATGGCTGGAATGTCAGCCTATTCTGCTGGCATGGAATATTGGTGGAATTTCTGCCTGTTACGTGCAGAGCCGTGGTCTACTAATGTTGACCACATCCAACCAGGGACCAGGGTTCAATACCCAGTCCCCACCCTTTACAGTACCTCTGTCTACAATTCACCTGTCTACCTCTGATTCTTTCCTTTAATAAAAGCCTTATAAAAATAAGTGATGAGGCTGAATGTCGTCTCTCTAAAAACAATTCAGCCTGTTCTGTTGGGATGGAATTTTTGGTCTGCTTTGCATTGTCACAAAGTTGTTTAGATCATAAAGGGCCAATCAATGATTGGGTGGACGATTGGGTAGGCTGTAGATCATCAGCCAATCAGGCATGTGTATTTGCATTTGTTTCTGTTACTTGTATGTAAAATAGTTTCCTAATGAGAGGGAGGCTCAGGTATATAAATGAATAAATATCTAGATTTTTTTCATTAAAAAGTGTACACAGTGATTTCATAGATGTATTTATTTGAAAATACAATTCAATCTAAAAACTGCCAGAAGCTTTTATTATTAAAAGCTACACATCAACTATTACAGGTCCTCAGCCACCACCACAGATACCTGACGAAATTTACAGAAGAAGCAAATAGATCTAAAACAATGTAATTAAATGTAATGATACTGTCATTAAATGTTAATATTTTAAATTACATTTTTGTATTGTTATAAAATGTCCATTATACATTATAGTTGGAAGTGTTTTGGAGTAGGTTTCTGCTTGCAATGCAGCTTTTATTGTTCCAGAAGCAAAGTTTCAATTCATGAATTTGAATGATGCTAATAATGCTTCCAGGCTGGGTTCAATATTGTCTTGTTGTAAAAAATGACTCCATGGGCCTTCAAGAACAACTCATGGTAATTGTTATTTCACCCAAATTTGAATCTAGGAACAACTATCCCTTTAAATGCGCTGTTGCTGTAATTCGGCTAGCTTCCACAAGGTGGGAGCAAATTAGGGATATCCCCTTTAATATTACAGCAAATGGACATTAACATCTGAGGTTTCTAGACTTATGGAGAGTCAAAATCGACAGGGTCTAATATTTAAAGTGGTAGAATTAGGAAACACATTTTGGGATATATAATTAAGCACTGACTAGTATCTTAAAGGTTTTGCATGAGTGTCATTGGTACATCAGAACAAGCATAACTTTCATCCCTTTCAGTTACATTCAGGGCAGCCTAACATTTCAACATTCCAACCCTAATACCCTTATAGATTTCTGCCATACTGGTACTGATGAATTAGGGTAATTCATACATGTTGCCCACTGTAAGCTGCACACTTGGGATGTGTATGAGCAACATGCACACCTACGGCCTCATTTTTTCTGAGGTGTGTTTACTGCTTAAGTGTGCTACATGCCTACATTAGGCAATTTGTATGAATAACCCTTACTCAGCATCCAGTTTTACCAGTCATGGTTGGAGATCAATTCCATTTCAATTCCATTCAATTCAGCAAGCAAACCAAAATTCCAATTTAAATTCCCCTCAAGACAAGGCAATCTGGAATCAGGATTAGAGTGATTGACTGCAATTAGAATGCAAATGACACTGAAGCCTATACCATTGAAACGGCTGTTCTTTGTTTGCCTGGTGACATACACCCCATCCCCCACGTCACTTTCCAGTTAAAGTCCAGGTTATATTGCAGTTCTGTGCTATTGTGTTACCTGTGTGGATCTGCAATTTGAAACCTCCCAAAAAATCAATTCCTCACTTGATCAGCAAACACACAGACAAAGTTATTCCCTGTGTTAGAACACCCACACACAATTACACGCAAACGTACACACACACACACACACACACACACACACAATGAAAACATGCACAGCAGTAACTGCTATCTGACAGGGGCCAGCGTGGACCCCTGGGGAAAAGCCAACCTAGAAATAGAAGACTGATGATCTCACTAATCTCTCTCTTGCTTTCTTTTTCTCCCCCTTGTCCTCGCTGTTGTCTCTCTTTCCCATTTTTTCTCTCTATCTTTCTTTCCTTCCTCCCTCTCTCCTTTTCTTTACTATTCCCTCTTTTATTTTCTCCCTCTCCCCTTCACCTGTTTTGTTCTTTTTCTCCTGCTCTCATTCTACTTGGCTATGTAGCAAGGCGTAGGCTTCACACCTTTGAAAGTCATCTGTCATTTAACTGGTATTCTGGTACACTTCTTTCCCTTGTTATCATTTTTCGTCAGCCTCTATCTTCTTATCACTCCTTCCCTCCTTAACCCCCCATCCCTCCCTCAAACTATCCCCAAGGCAGATGATAGGTGGAAGCAAAAAAAAATCAGTGTGAGTCATTCAACTTTTAAAATTCCTCTCTCTCTCTCTCTCTCTCTCGCTCCAATGGTAGATATGTTATTCCCCTGGGTGTCATCTGTCTGCCAATGGAAACTGGTACACTTCCTTCCTTCCTGCAGTTTGCCTTTGATTACTTGGACATCAGAGGAGGTAGGGAGGTAAGACATTGAAGATTTTTGTTGTTTCAATTGCAAAATGTTTTGTCAAATGAAAGGAAACCTCAGGGACCAACATGAGTTTGTCCAGTATAAAAAGCATTTGCTGTTCATAATTTATTTTGTTATAATCTTTATTTCACCAGGTAAGCCAAATGAGGACCAATTCTCATTAACAGTGACAACATGGCCAAAGGCAAAACATTGATAAAAATGATCAATTTTTCCCTAAAAATGTTTTGTTTTGGGGAATTAATACATCCCTAGCATATGAACACACCACACACATCTCTAGTGGCAATACCGTGTGGCTTTGTGCCTCCCTCTAGTGTTGGTGGGTTGCAGTACATTCATCATCTAGAGTGGAAGTAATGGCTATGACCTGTGTTGATTTGTGTTCCTAACCTAACTATAATATTATTATGGGGACAAAAACGTCCCCAAAGTCTGGGTAAAAAATTGAAAAATATCACTAATGGGGACTTTTTCCTGTCCCCATTTTGAGAAAAGCATTTAAACCTAACTTTAAATGGGTAAAGTTAGGTTTAGGGTAACAGCTACAATTGTTAGTTTTAGGGTAACAGCTACAAACGATGGGGTTAGAATTTGTGTTGTGGTTAGGTTTAGGCATTAACAATTAGCTTTAGGGTTAATCATTAGGGCTGGGTTAAGCTTAGTTATAAATGTTAGGGTCAATTTTAGGGTTAAGATTAGTAATAAGTTAGTAGTAAGTAGTAGTAGTATTAGTAGTAAGTTTTTAAGGACAGTCAATTTTGGTGTCCCTATTTAAAAAGCTAAGTAAACACGTGTGTATGCACTCACCACTGTACTCTGGATTGGAGTGTGTGCTAAAGTAATGTAAGCAGTGTGAAGAAGATAGAAAAGTGTGTTGTTATAGAAGACCCTTACCCCATTCTTATTTAGTCTAAATGCCAATGCTTTGAATTATAGAGTTTTTTCCAACATGAAAGGTAACCAAAAAGAATCGGGCCAACCAAGCTGGTTGGCTTGTTTTGTCAGCGGAACTGATAATGATTATTGTAAATTTGTAAATGTGCATACTGCCAACACTGAAGTTAATATCTGTATACATATAAGGTCCCTGCGTAAACATAACATAGTAAATCAAATTATTTCAAGAAAAACACTGGAAAAATCCTTCAATTCCTACCTGAAAGGGACATAGGACAGGACAAAGAGAAAACAAAAATACGAAAGAATTTGAAAGATTTTTGAAAGACCGGAAGAGGTCAGGCAGAGAATGAAAGAGAAGTCAATTTTCCATTGCATGAAGTCTTTAAAGCTCTTTCCTATACTAGCAACCATGCTTCTACAGATACCCCAGTCTGAAATCTCAGGGGTGAATGATGTGACTCGTTAAATTACTGAGGTGCATAATTGCTGGTGATGATTGCTCATCATCATAATTAGTGTAAAAGTCAGTGGGCTTTTTCATCTGCATCCCAAATTAGCAACATATTAGCATGTCCTACATAGTATACTACTTTTGACCAAATGCCTATAGTTCCTGGTCAAAAGTTAGGGACAAAATTTTCTTATCAGATAAAGGTAAACATTAGATGTTTGTCCAGGTGAATGCAACTACAATTGCCTTTACTTCAAATTTAGACATTGATCTGTTTTGCAAGACAAGCAGTCTTCATGAATAGATGTTTTAAACCCACTGGACAAAAGTGAAAGAGATCACGTTGGTAAGAAAATAGCCATTTGAAATGCACACAAAATACAGTGTTTTATGTCAGTTATTTTAGTTTTTTAAATGTATTTACAAGGGGGGTTAAATAAAATATTGTTTTTATCTTGATTGGTTGAGGCAAGTATTGAGATTTATGTGTAAGATCTGACAAAGGAAAATCTCATAAAATTACTAATTTGCTTGTACTGCATATTCTACGTGTGTGTGTGTGTGTGTGTGTAAGAGACAGATTTTGCAAATCCAGCCAATATATAAACCAACAGTTATGGTGAAAACAGAGAAAGAAAGAACACCTTTTTAAATAGCTCTCTCCAATTTCCTTTGACTTTTTTTGGATTTGGTTACACTGCATTCATTCTACGTGTGTGTGGGTGTGTGTTTCTCAGTTAACTATATAAACGGGGAAAAATAATCCCTAAATAATAATTGTTGTTGTATCAAACAGCAGAGTGGCAGCTGGAATCGTCAGGTATCATCTTGATCTGCAACACAATCAGAAGGACCTTGGACAGGGGCAGCAAGTCTTAAGAGCCTGGTATTCACAGTGGTGTAGTGGTGCCTGGAAAAGTGGGTATACTGTAATCGGGGCATAGAATTAGGGGGGACAGGGGGGTCATGAGCCTCAATGACAAATAAGTCATTCATAAGAATACAACTGATGGCACCTTTATTCATATCAACTAGTTTCTAAGTAATTAATCATTTGATTGTTAATCATAAACATAATAATAAATTGTGTCAGGCAGTCATTCATGCAATGGTATGCAAAATCATGATCCTATTAAACAACTACTTCAATAAGGGTACAATCATTTAGCAATCAATTATTTATTTATCAATCATTGGACACCTATTTGGAAGTTGAAAATACACATTTCAGCACTTTGTCAGCAATTATTAAATGATCAATATGTTTTGATTTTAAATGTAGCCAGAAACGTAACCAGAAAGTAGCAACAGAACTTGTCAAGGAATATTAACTCCAACCACTGAATCTACTGAGAGATGCAGAATATAGGTATAGAGGACACATACACATTAATAGTGTAGTAAGAACATTTACTTAAACTCCAATAGAGAATACTACAATAGAGAATACTACAGACCAGGTATTCCAAAACAGTTCAAAGGTTCTACCAAAAACAGTCAAACTTATGCGTGAGTGTGGGTGAGAAAGTAAGCATGTGATTGAGTGAGTGTGTGTGAGAGAGGGAGTGTATTGAATGAGAGTGTGTGTAGAGGTCTCTTTCGCTACTGATGCCTTTAAGCACAACTAACTTTTCAAAAGGTGTGGCATTTAGATGCCATTGATGAGGCCGGTTGATCAGTCCAGCAAAGGAAAAGAAACGCTCTACTGGAGCTGAGAATGGGATGATTGTGTTAAACCACCAAAAAGGTGCTTGATTAGGAGATACTGCTCCAAAGATGCCAAGTACACATTTCTCACCTTGACCTTCTTCTTCAGGTATGGATGCCTTTTCTGTTCTGATCTCACCTATCAGAGGCAGCATTTTTATGATGTCATCATGTAGACTTCACAAACTATTTTACAGTATTTTTAAGCTACAAAATACAAAACATTTTGTATCAAAACTTCATATTTTGATACAAAATATGAAGCCATTTTCAGCAAATACAAATGACAAAATTCTATTTTGTATTTGAAATACATGTATCATAAATACTACCCATCCATGTCTAACTCCATGTAGACACATTGGAATCCAAGTCTTAGAACTACCCTAACCTACCCAGTTTCTTGCATCCTAACCAGAGGTTTTTGAACTTTATAGTATATCTTTCACGTTACTGTCTATAGGTCTGCCAAATCATTGGTGTCTATGAAGAACAAAAAACATACAGTATACTAATTTACAGTGAAAGTGTAAATAAGATGACCAATTTACACCACAACAAGATTGCAATATTGTATTAAAATAGCAAGCTATGTATGATCCACTCTTGGCCATATGAAAGCTGAAAGGTTTTAAATAAGAAATCTAGCTAACTGCTACCAGTCCTGATGTCAGCTTCCCTAACCGCATTTTCCAATTGAACTACCTACCATTTCCAAAACTCAAAAATTGTCACGAGTAAAGTTAGCTAGCTAAGGCAGTTAACGAGGGAGTACTGCCAAACGGCAACATTGACAAATTGATTTAAGGCATGAATACGTAATTTACTGATACTGTACGGTACAGTACAGTCTGTACCAGTGGAAGTACCAAGTCCATACCGTGGAGGATCCGGTTGCTTTCAAAATCTTAAAAAATCTGGAAGTGGACCAGCAGGGCTGGCAGTTCTGTCTGCTGCTCGACTACGTTTATTTGGTTTGACAAATGACAAAGTTGTTTGATGAGTTCGTTTCATAATGTATTTCGGAAGTAACGTTAAGCCTATGGAAATATAATTTTGCCTCGGGGAAAAAAAGCCCTGAATATTCTGGCAGGCAAAAATATTTGACCGAAGTGAAGTAACATGAGGTTCTAAATAACCAGCCAATCAGAGCTATTTCATACGTCGGTCTCGGGCATTATTTATTTATATCGTTTTTAAAATGTTGCGTTTGTAATAATTATCCGACTGGCTTTTGTATGCTACTTTTTGCAAGCTATAGCTAACACAAAAATAATGTATATTGCATATGTTCACTGTGCTACATACATATGCATCAGTAAGAAGTCAGTATACGCTATGCCACTGACAAAAAGTGGGTAGAAAGCGTATATCTGTGTATACCCTCCACTAAACCACTGATAAGAAGTGAGTGTACGCAATGGCTGCTGACAAAAAAGTGGGTATACGGCATATACCTGCGTATACCCTACACTACACCACTGGGTACTTGGGAGGTGTGGGCCAAGACCTCATGTCCTCCTAAGTTTAAACGGAGCAGGAGACAAAGAAAATTTAGAGAGTGCATTCCTTAGACTTACAAGGATTTACAGGAGAAGGAGAACTGACCCTACTCATGCTCAACAAGATTCGTAGAGTACAACCTTACCTTGCTCAGGAAGCAGCACATGTACTTATCCAGGCACTTGTCATCTCACATTTGGATTACCTCAACTCACTCTTGGAGGGGCTTCCGGTATGTGCAACCAAATCCCAGCAATTCATTCGGTGTTCAACCTTCCCAAGTTCTCCCCACTCCTTTGCACTCTACACTGGCATCCAGTTGAAGCTCGAATCTGCTTCAAAGCAACAAGAGGAGCTTCTCCTCCCTACTCATAGGCAATGCTCAAACCCTACATTCCTAACCAGACTCTTTGTTCAGCCACGTCTGGGCTCTTGGCTGTCCCAGCCCTTCCAAGGGAGTTACAGATCCATGGAGTCAAAACTCTTCTCTGTCCTGGCACCTCAACAGTGGAACCAGCTTCCCTTGAAGGCTAGGATAGCAAGATCCTTGTAAGTCTCTATCTACACTATATGGCCAATGTTATGTGGACACCCCTACTATTTATTCAGTTTAGGTGTTTCAGCTACACCCATTGCTCACAAGTGCATAAAATCCAGTACTTAGCCATGAAATCCTCCAATCCTTCAAATATTGCCAAGTACAATGGGTCATACTGAAGAGCTCATTGACTTTTAAAGTGGCACTGTCATAGAATGACACCTATGCCAGAAATCAGTTTGTGAAATTTCTGCCCTACAAGATCTGCCCCGGTCAACTGTAAGTGCTATAATTGTGAAGTGAAAGTGTCTAGGAGCAACAACAGCCCAGTCACAAAGTGGTACACTACGCAAACTCCCAGAGCAGGGCTGCTGAGTGCATAGCACATAAAAATTGCTTATCTGTTGAAACACCACAGAGTTCCAAACTGCCTCTGGAAGCAACATCAACAAGAACTGTGTGTTGGGAGCTTCACAAAATGGGTTTCCATGGCCGAGAAGCTGTACGCAAGACTCACATCAACATACGCAATGCAAAGTATCAGCTGGAGTGGTGTAAAGCATGCCACCACTGGACTCTGAAGCAGTGTAAACATGTTCTCTGGGTTGATGAATCACACTTCACTATCTGGCAGTCTGATGGATGAATCTGGGTGTAGCGAATGCTACAGGATACAAATACATTTCAGACAATTGGGTGCTTCCAACTTTGTGGCAACAGTTTGGGGAAACAGTTTGGCCATTTCCTGTTCCCGAATGACTGTGCCCCTGTGCATAAAGCGGGGCCCATAAACACATGGTTCAACAAGGTTGGTGTGGAGGGACTCGAGTGGCCTGCACAGCGCCCTGACTTCAACACCTTTGGGATGAATTGGAACGGCAATTGTGAGACAGGGCTTCTTGTCCAACATCAGTGCCTGACATCAGAAATGCACTTTTGGTTGAATGGGCACAAGTTCCCACAGAGAAACTCAATAATCTTGTGGAAAGCCTTCCCAGAAGAGTGGCAGCTGGTCTAGCTGCAAAGGAGGGGGTCAACTCCATATTAATGCCCATGGTTTTGGAATGGGATGTCTAACAAGCTCATATAGTTGATGTTTGCCTGTCCACATACTTTTGGCCATATAGTGTATCTTCATAAAACATCTGAAAAGTCACCTTTTCTAGATTACTTAAAATAGTTCCACTGCCACCACCTCTGTCTGTTGTCTCTTGTTAACCTTTTATGCTTTATGTTTATTATCTGTATGGTCTTCTTTCTAGCAATTCTTGCTAATAACTAATGCATTAATTAGAATGCACTTACTACTAAACTGTGTGGTTGTTTCACCTAGCTCTTTTAAAATGTATGCACTTACTGTAAGTTATAAGGATAAGAGTGTCTGCTATATGACTAAAATGTGAAATATAAAGAAAGAGGGTAAGGAACAATGAAGAAAGGAAAGAGTGAGAGCCTCCCAGGTGGCACAGCGACGTAAGGTGCTGTCATGGCACCAAACTGATCAACACAATCTTGATTTGAGTCTACGTATCTGTCAGCATTGTCTGGGGATTGGCAATGCATTGTCACCAGGGATATCCTTGTCTCTTTGCACTATAGCTAACGGAGGTCCTCACATGCTTTGACCAACATAACTTCCTACACATAGTTGGACGAGCAGTGTGGGAAAAAACGGTATGGCACTGATGTCAATGAGGAAAGCTTGCTGTGATCTTCAACTCTCCTGAGTCTCTCTGGATTTGTTGCATCGGGACAGTCTCACATATATAATGGGATGTGACAAAATAATGGGGGTGGGGGGGTGAGAGTGAGGCTGGAAGTGAAAGACGCAGGAGAGATGAAGCCAGATATAAGATAAATAGTATCAGTCCTGCAGTATAAATATCCATCAGACAGCATTCGATTGAAGCTATAAATATACTGCAGATGAATGCATTTATTTTAAGAGCTTTTGAGTCATCTTCAGTGTGCTCTGCAAAGCAATCACAAGCACCAACAAACACACAACAGGTTTTATGTGTGGTAGTTAATGACTTTAGAATGACTCATGTAGGACTCACAATGACCAAACAAAAACACAACAATTAACTTATGAAATAATATGACGCAAAGTACAAGGAGTGGCATGTTAGCATAGAAAACAACGATTTGATTGATCATTATGATTATGCCACTGGTATAACATCATAGCACTTTTTACTGCTCTAAATATGATGGTAATCAGTTTATGAGAGCAATAAGTCATCTCACACGTTTGTGATATATTGCCAATATACCACGGCTAAGAGCAGTATCAAGGTGTCCTGCAATCCATGATGCCTAAGAGCAGCTCTTAGCCGTGGTGTACTAGCTATTTACCACACCCCCTTGTGCCTTATTGCTTACAAATAAAGTGGCTATCAGCCAATCAGCATTCAGGATTCAAACCACCTGGTTTATAAGAGACTGTATACCATGGGTATGACATCCTAATTGCATTGATAACTGGTTTATAAGAGTAATAAGGCATCTTTGGGTTATGGTTTATTGCCAGTAATACCAAGGCTGAGCATAGCCATGGGAAGATGACTTGATCAGGGGGTGCTGACAATGGCTGAGCGCTTGTCGGTATGAAACAGATCCAGACGATGCATGCACCTTGGCAGGATTGACGCACGTAACTCAAATGGACGGAGGACTCATGCCCATCGGTAATACTGATGCGTTCTTCTCGGAAAATGTATTTCGGAATCTGGTCAAGGGGTGCTGAGGCCAGTCCCCCAGCACTCCTACTTCCCAAGGCTATGAGGCGGAGTGCTGTATAAAGACTTATTGGGATATATGTTGCCATGTGAACTGTGTCTGTCACGTTGAAGATTGTGCAGTAAAAACATACTTCCTCTATTTTTGTATAATTTTGATGCTAAAGGTTATCATATCTTTATCTAATATTAGATTTAACTACATTAACAAATAATATCAATTTCTGATACTCATTTAATACCATTAATTAAATCATGCAACACCCAGTGATCCCAGGGTAAAATAATAATATATCCCTTACACTCAGTAACAGGCTGTGCAATCTTTCACATTACTGGGGCACTTTTTGCACACTCTTCAAGACAGCACTGTTTTTCCTTATTTCAGGCCCTGACACATAATTGGGTTTAGATATGGCCAATGGCCATTATTTGAACTGATCTTGGCCAAAGGATCAGTTCTGCCCTACAAAAGTCATAGTAAAACCCCATATATGCTATTTTTATCTCACCTCAGTAGGACTCTTGATTATGAGGGGTCCCAGCTGAATTTGCTTGAACTAAATGTTTAGAAGCACTTCACTAGGCCATTCCAAAACGGTCAAGTATGGTGGTGATGGTGTGATGGTTTGGAAAAGCTTTGCTACCTCGGGAACCGAAAGATTTATGGGAAAAGACTTCCCATTATTATCAAACATTTCTGAAGAAAAATATCTGCTTGTCAGTTAAAGCTCTAGTGCCGCAGGGTTACGCAGCAAGACAATAATCCAAAACAGACCAAAAAGTCTACATTTGAACGGCTGAAAAGCAACACATCTAAATCCAGGACCTCAAAAAGTAATTAATGCTCAAAACCCCCCAAATGTTGCCAAATGAAAGCTTTGTGTGCTAGATTCAGCATAAATAATTTTGCTTTGGTATCAGATGTCAAATTGCAATAAGATAACTCTGTGCTTGAGATACATTTCCAGTGACACTGATCAAAAATGCAAATGTTTGCAGTCATTGCAGCTAAAGGTGTTGATTATAAGAGGGCAATACCTTTTTCACACAGCAGAAGGTAACATACTGTATGTTTGTTAAAGAAATAACTGAAATAAATATCAAAATGTTATGTGGCCTAATTTAGTTCAGCAGTCAAAGCCACTGCCCTGAGGCACATGTACTGCTGCAACATGGGTTTGAATCTGTCCTATTGCTGTTTCAGCGAAATCTCTTTCCTACCAAATGAAGCATAACAATGCCTGAAAAAAATATCCTAAAGGATCCCTTCAAATAATATTAGGTGTCGGTTAAACAACATTCATTGTCAACAACATACCAAAATAAAGCAAACATTTCTTTCACAGCACTGTTGCAGTAGCTTGACATATTCACTTTTATTCAACTAAGCCTTTAGATCTACCTACTTCTGATAACTCATAGCAATGAAGGTGGATTTACTGTTATATAAATAGTGTGTGTGTGCGCGTATGTGTGTATAGCTGTGTGTGTACGCATTTTTTCCCCCCACCTGTTCACTGTACATCATGAAGTACTGTTTTGTGCATGTGGGTTTCAGTGTGTTTGGTGCATCAGTGCGTGCGTGTGAGAGTGTGTGTCGGTGCGTTATATAACCATGAGTGGTGCGAAGGTGAAAGCTGCACGCCTGCTCCAATTAGCATACTGGTAAGTTGATATATTAATTAAATAAAAAACAAATAACTTTACAACCACATCTGGTGTTTTTAAAAGGAAATGTGTGGGTTGAGGCGTGTGTATGTGTGTGTGTGGGAGAGAAAGGTGTGTGTTAGTGGGAGGGAGAGAGAATGTGTGTCTGTGTGTGGTACATTCACATGCATCAGTGGTCGTCAAAGGCAATAGGTAGACACATTGCACATCCTCTCAGATGTTTTTCTTTTGATCAGACAACTCTTTACATATGATAAATATTGCTTTTTCCACCCTCTAGATTGCAGTTGTAGGGTTTTCTAGGTATTCATATAAAATGTGTACACTTACCCATTTCTTTATATTTTTTGGGGTGGGTGGGTAGATGAGCTTTAACCATTTCAAATAGAGATTGTCATATAACATTATGTGCATCATTTCTAATTTTATTTTATAATTAAATGTGTTTTTCTTTTCCCCGTAAAACACCTACAATATCAAACTATGTTCCCCTTTCCTTTTTCCGCTCCCTTCAATGGTTCTCCATCTTTCCATTTTACATATCCAGTCCCATCCATTGCTCTCTGATAGCGTCAGTATTTAACCTAAATCAACCTCAACAGCTACCCTTCAATGTACACAGAAAAGCTCATCTTTCTCAGTATATTATCATGTTATTGCTTCATTTTGCATTACATCCGTCCATTCTATAGTGGTGTCTTAGAAGGATCTTGAACATATCTGTGTCAAACACTGCATTCGGAAAGTATTCAGATCCCTTTACTTTTTCACATTTCGTTACATTACAGCCTTATTCTAAAATGGATTCAGTTTGTTTTTGCTCATGAATCTACACAAAAGACATACATTTCTGCAAAGATAGTAAAAAATAAACCCTAAAATATCAAATGTACATACTGTAAGTAGTCAGACCATTTGCTATGACACTCAAAATTGAGCTAAGGTGCATTGTTTTTCCTTTGATCATCCTTGAGATGTTTCTACAAAGTTGAGTCTACCTGTGGTAAATTCAATTCATTAGACATGATATGGAAAGGCACACACCGGTGTATATAAGGTCCCAAAGTTGACAATTCATGTCAAAGCAAAAGTCCCCAAGAAAACAGTGGCCTCCATCATTCTTAAATGGAAGAAGCTCAGAACCACCAACAATCTTACTAGAGCTGCAGCCTTGAAAAACAGAGCAATCGAAGGAAAGGAGCATTGGTCAAGGTCAAGGAGCTGACCAAGAACGGCCCCTGCCCTTCTGCCCTGCCTTTGATAAAGTGCCCTTCTGTCTGGATGTTTTTTTTTTGTAAGAATATCTTATTTTTCTAAACACAACCATAGAGTACACAGTGAAACATGAAACAGGCAGCCAAGTGAAAAACATAACACCCGTCTCCTTCCAAATGGTTTTGCCTAACTCGAAACAGAAGTGTTCAATTTGCAGTGGTCTCTTAATTTTAACCCTTCTGTTCCTCACTCAAAACATTACTTTTCAACTTTTTTGAAAAGGAAAGAAAAGGGGCAGTGGTCTCTTAATTTTTTCCGGAGCTGTACATCGGTTATTAGCATATGAGCAGCCAGCTAGCTAACATACAACTTACACTGGTGTACTGGCGAGTGCTTGAAATAATTCTTCCTGCAGCTGTTTTCACCTTTGCTGTCTGACAAAGTCTAAAGTTCATCCCCTAACAACTGGAAATATATAAAAATATATATTTTTAAAAATCGCTGGCTACCTAGGTCTTTACCCTAAGCTTTAGTGGTGCTAGCTTGGAATGTATTGCTCTGCAGCAACAGTGCATTGCTAGAGCAGCTACATTAACTTACATTTGTAACGTTACTAGGCTCAGCTGGCTTACATCCGCTTGGTAGGCAGACACATTTGTATTCAGAAAGGAATATACATGAATCAGTTAATTTATTGATCAGCTTACGAGGACTGTTCATCCTTTCTACAGTCACATTAGAAGACAGAAGATAGGCTAGTATATTAATTCTGGCTGCTGTTAATAATCCGGTATATTGCAAATGTAATCATGAACAAAAAAATAAGATGGATGCAATTGCGTGTATGTTCAGTGCCTGAAATGTTTTTCTGGATAAAATTTGCCCACGGTTAAGGTGCTGTGGAATTTTTTTTAGGCCAAGGGTAGACAAACTGAGACCTGGGGCGGTTCAATCCAGACAAATTTACAGTTGAGGTCCAGAAATAATTGGACACTGACACAAGTTTTGTTATTTTTGCTGTTTCCCAAAATATATTCAAGTTACTGTTAAATAGTGAATATGGGCTTAAAGTGCAGTCTCTCAGCTTTAAATAGAGTGTATACACATCCAAATTGGAAGAAGGGTTTAGGAATTACAACTCTTTAATATGTAGCCCCCTCTTCTTTCAAGGGTCCAAAAGTAATTAGACAATTGACTCAAAAGCTGTTTCATGGACAGGTGTGTGCTATTCCTTTGTTAGTTCTTCATCAATTAAGCAGGTAAAAGGTCTGGAGTTGATTCAAGGTGTGGCAATTGCATTTGGAAGCTGTTGCTGTGAACCCACAACATATGGTCTAAGGAGCTCTCAATACAAGTGAAAGAGGCCATCCTTAGGCTGCAAAAAAACATTAGGAGTGGCCAAATCAACAGTTTGGTACATTCTGAGAAAAAAAGAACGCACTGGTGAGCTCTGCAACACAAAAAGGCCCGGACGTCCACAGAAGACAACAGTGGTGGATGATCATAGGATACTTTCCATGATAAAGAAAAACCCCTTCACAACATACATCCAAGTGAAAACGCTCTCCAGGAGGTAGGCATATCATTATCCAAGTCTACCATAAAGAGAAGACTTCACAAGAGCAAATAAAGAGGGTTCACCACAAGATGCAAACCATTCATAAGCCTCAGGAATAGAAAGCCCAGATTAGACTTTCCCAAAAACATATAAAAAAGGCAGCCCAGTTCTGGAACAGCATTCTTTGGACAGATGAAACTAAGATCAATCTGTACCAGAATGATGGGAAGAAAAAAGAATAGAGAAGGCTTGGAATGGCTCATGATCTGAAGCATACCACATCATCTGTAAAACACGGTGGAGGCAGTGTGATGGCACTGGGTCACTAGTGATTATTGATAATGTGACAGACGACAGAAGCAGCCGGATGAATTCTGAAGTGTATAGGGATATATTGTCTGCTCAGCTTCAGCCAAATTCAGCAAAGTTGATTGGACGGGGCTTCACTTTACAGATGGCCACTGACCCAAAACATACTGCGAAAGCAACCCAGGAGTTTTTTAAGGCAAAAAAGTGGAATATTCTGCAATGGCCATGTCAATCACATGATCTCAACACGATCAAGCATGCATTTCACTTGCTGAAGACAAAACTTAAGGCAGAAAGACCCATGAACAAACAACAACTGAAGACAGCTGCAGTAAACGCCTGGCAAAGCATCACAAAGGAGGAAACCCAACATTTGGTGATGTCAATGCGTTCCAGACTTCAAGCAGTCATTGCCTACAAAGGGTTCTCGACAAAGTGTTAAAAATGAACATTTTATTTATGATTGTGTTAATTTGTCCAATTACATTTGAGCCCCTGAAATAAGGGGACTGTGTATGAAAATGGTTGCAATTGCTAAAAGTTTCATACAATATTTTTGTTCAGCCCCTTGAATTAAAGCTGAAAGTCTGCACTTCAATTGCATCTGAGTTGTTTCATTTCAAATCCATTGTGGTGGCGTACAGAGCCAAAATTATGAAAATTGTGGCAGTGTCCAAATATTTCTGGATCCAACTATGTTTTTTGTGTTTATCAAAAGCACTCCAACCCTCTATTAAACCTCTCAAACTTGATCCAAAGTACATAATTATTACAGACATATAAATGTGTCAATAACTGCTTTTCTGGCCTGCAAATAGATTTTGACAAATATTTTACATCAAATAAAAATGTGCCACCCTCCGATGAACTTGAACCAAAATGTTTGCCCACCCCTGCTTTAGGCTGTTATGCAAACAATGTATGCTGCTGTGCTTTAGTAACCTGGGACTCCTTATGATTTATAGTAAACATTTCTGCTCTTTTTGATGGTTGCACTGCAAACATGCTGGAGGTTGTTGTTAGGTTCAAACCATGCGCGTGCAGTGCTTTGGAAGCTCATTGACTGTTGCTTGCTTGATAACTTTTTCTCCTACGTGTCACAGTAAATATAGGTCAAAATACACTTGGCATTGTGTACCATTTCTTACTGTAAAATACAATAAAGTGGTACATAAGAAAGGAAGGAAGCCCAGCTACAGTAACTTATTGGTCAGAATCACAGGCGCGTAGTATATGAAAGGAACTTACTTATTACTGTTATGCATTAAAATGTTTGGCTATTTCTCCTGCGAGTGTAGTTATTTTATATATTATTTAAAAAATGTATTTGGGGAGTGCCCTTTTTGGGTTTGACCCCTGCCCCTCCAGATGTCTGTGCATGGACCTGAACCTGACAAACTGAAAGAATCTGCAGAGAACAACGGGAGAAACTCCCCAAATACAGGTGTGCTATGCTTGTAGCGTCATACCCAAGAAGACTCAAGGATGTGAACAAAGTACTGAGTGTGAACACTTATGTAAATGTTATACTGTTTTGTTTTTGTTTTTTTTACAAATTTGCAAACATTTAAAAAAAAATTTTTGCTTGGTAATTATGCTGCATCGTGGGTAGACTGATGTGAGGGAAAAAACGATTTAAACACTTTCAGAATAACATGGTAAGTAACAAGTGGAAAAAGTGAATGGGTGTAGATATTTTCCAAATGCACTGAATCTGATATTGAATCTGATACTGATTCTGCCCACAAATGTACAGCCAATCCCAATGGATGTTTCCCCAGGAACCCAACAGTACACTCTCTGCCTCTCCATAGACATTGATGCCAGTGGAAAGTCATGCCAATAGCAGCTTAGGATAGTGGTTCTTAAACCGCTCTTGGGGCCCCAAGACTTTTCAGTGTTTGTAGCCCTGAATTAGCTACCTTGAAGTAAACAGTCATGGGCTTAATAAGAATTAGTAGACGACTTAATGCTTGCTTTAGAATACATATGGTAAATGGAACAGCTAAGGGACCCCAGGAGAGTTTTCACCTACCTAGAAGATGAGAGAACCAGTAAAACTGTTTTGTTCATAGTTTCTTGAGACTGAGTGGACGTGGTTTTAGCTTATTCCCTTTTTTTGGCCCCTCTTTTCTTTATATCCCTCCCTGTGCTTCAGATATTGTCGGATTCACTCTCAGTCTTAGTTACTCCCCATAAATACCATCTTGCCACTATACATGGCATGATGCATCTTACCCTCGGACATGATAGACTTCGAATTAAGATGATCACCAAACAGATTTTACATCTCCTTTCCTAAGCCGCACACATGCAAATGCATGCATGTCTCCTTTCCTAAGCCTCAAACCTTAAACCCTGCATCAGAAATACCACAGTGCTATTTTTACTTTCACTCACCGCAGTGTGTCTTTGGTCAATGTGTGTGAGTGTGTGTTTTAACATGTTAACAGTGATTTGACATGACAGGATGTTGATAGTGGGAGCAGGCCGAGCAGCAGCTTCAGGTTAGGCCCTCACTCTCTGCCACCCTACTGCTGGTGACACACAGAGACAGAAAAACAGAGGGGGAAGTAAGAGAGAGAGAGAGAGAGAGAAACAGTGAGAGAAACAGAGAGAGAAACAGAGAGAGAAACAGAGGGGAAGTGAGAGAGAAGTGAGGGAGAGGAGAGAGACATGGGTAGAAGAGAACAAAAGATTTAGAGAAAGAGAGAGGGAGGCAGGTAGAGAGAGATTTAGGGAGAAGGCTAAAGAAAGGGACAGGCAAAGGGTGGGGGAAAGAGTTGAATACTAGCCCTAGGGTATATGATAAATATAAAAATTCATCACAGGGTTAAAGGTGGAATGCTACACACTGTCACATACAACATTTACTTTTCATTAAGCTACCTCAGGGAAGAAATGGCACAGTGTGTGTTAAAAAGAGACAGTATAGGAATGTCCATTTAGCAGATGGTGGTGGTGAGACCGGAGGTGAGATGCTGAGAGGCTAGCAGGCAGACAAAAACAGCTTGGAGAAGCGTCTCTAAAGCAGGGCAACAGCTGGCCTCTGAACCCCCCATGGTGCGAATCAGAAGAGCTACAGATGAGCCAAGACATTGTCACTTTAGAGCTTGATTAGACTACAATAATTAATTTAAATGTAGATAATTAGAAACTCTCACTGGGCCATAAATACGCCATACACAAGTGTGTGCAGTGCTTCGGCTAGCCTCCTTTCCTGGAAGGCGTATAAAATCTGTGACTATGTTGTTTACCTGGTATTTAACATGGGGCTCTCCATCAAACAAGTGCTGTTGCTGGGGATAGTAACATTCTTGCCCCCAATGAGAACATGATTATTTTTCGGATTCTGTTTATATATGGGGGAGGACCACACTTCATGCATCACTGCTCATTCCACCCCAATACACTATGAGCGAGACAGTCCTTAGACCTCCGTAGCCACGGGGAATATCTGTCAGGAATGTGTACCGAATAACCTTGGGAAGATTGCATGTAACAATTAAGATTTTCACTAGTTTACAAAAAAAAAAAAAGTATCTCCCAAGAAAATCTGGCCCCAACTCTTGTTTATCAAAGTAAAACTAATGTAGAGTAAAAATGGTCTTAGGTACTCCACTATGGAATAGTAGTTCAAAACTCTGTAGACTTGTATATCTGCCATTGTTGACATACAGTGGATATAAAAAGTCTACACACCCCTGTTAAAATGCCACGTTCTTGTAATGTAAAAGAATGAGACGAAGATAAATCATGTCTGAACTTTTTCCACCTTTAATGTAACCTATAACGTGAAGAATTCAATTGAAAAACAAACTAAAATCTTTGAGGGGGAAAAATAAAAAACTCACAATAACCTGGTTGCATAAGCGTGCACACCCTTAAACTAATACTTTGTTGAAGCACCTTTTGATTTTATTACAGCACTCAGTCTTTTTGGGTAGGAGTCTATTAGCATGGCACATCTTGACGTGGCAATATTTGCCCAGTCTTCTTTGCAAAAGCGCTCCAAATCTGTCAGATTGCGAGGAAATCTCTTATGCACAGCCCTCTTCAGATCACCCCACAGATGTTCAATTGGATTCAGGTCTGGGCTGTGGCTGGGCCATTCCAAAACGTTAATCTTCTTCTGGTGAAGCCATGCTTTTGTGGATTTGGATGTGTGCTTTGGGTTGTTGTCGTTCTGAAAGGTGAACTTCCTCTTCATCTTCAGCTTTTTAACAGACGCCTGAAGGTTTTGTGCCAAAATTGCCTGGTATTTGGAACTGTTCACATTTCCCTCCACCCTGACTAAGGCCCTGGTTCCAGCTGAAGAAAAACAGCCCCAAAGCATGATGCTGCCACCACCATGCTTCACTGTGGGTATGGTGTTCTTTGGGTGATGTGGAGTGTTGTTTTTGCGCCAAACATACCTTTTGGAATTATGGCCAAAAAGTTCAACCTTGGTTTCAACACATTTTCCCACGTGCTTTTGGGGGGCTTGGATGTTTTTCTTTGTAAGAAAAGGCTTCCGTCATGCCACCCTACCCCATCGCCCATTCATAGGAAGAATACGGGAGATTGTTGTCACATGTAGCACACAGCCAGTACTTGCCAGAAATTCCTGCAGTTCCTTTAATGTTGCTGTAGGCCTCTTGGAAGCCCCCCTTACCAGTTTTCTTCTCGTCTTTTCATCAATTTTGGACGGACGTCCAGTTCTTGGTAATGTCTCTGTTGTGCCATATTTTCTCCACTTGATAATGACTGTCTTCACTGTGTTCCATGGTATATCTAAATTCTTTTGTACCCTTCTAACTGATATCTTTCAACAATAAGATCCCTCTGATGCTTTGGAAGCTCTCTGCGGACCATGGCTTTTGCTCTGAGATGCAACTAAGAAAATGTCATGAAAAACCTACTAGAACAGCTGAACTTTATTTGTGATTAATCAGAGTCACTTTAAATGATGGCAGGTGTGTAATGACTTCTACTTAACATGAGTTTGAATGTGATTGGTTAATTCTAAACACAGCCACATCCCCAGTTATAAGAGGTTATGCAACCAGGTTATTGTAAGGTTTTTATTTTTCATTTTTCCCACTCGAAGATTTCAGTTTGTTTTTCAATTGAATTGTTCACATTATAGGTCACATTAAAGGTGGAAAAAGTTCTGACATGATTTATCTTTGTCTCATTCTTTTACACCACAAAAACCTGGCATTTTCACAGGGGTGTGTAGACTTTTTATATCCACTTTAATATTGACATCTGTGCTTCTCCACCAAAGGTTGCAGCCGCAAGTCTGAAATTCAAATCTGCAATCATATTTAGCAAGCTTACATACATTTACATTTGTATT
The DNA here is from genome assembly GCA_016801175.1 of Esox masquinongy. Classification (NCBI taxonomy): domain Eukaryota; kingdom Metazoa; phylum Chordata; class Actinopteri; order Esociformes; family Esocidae; genus Esox; species Esox masquinongy. Next base: position 29,363 of record JACXGI010009088.1, read on the forward strand.
TGCTAGCTTATTGCTGTTTTTACATTTAGTTTCAAACTTTTAAGCTATATTATACAACCTTGTTCAATGAAGTGTGAACACATTTTACACAAACGCAGTAGTGTAACCTAATATATGTATTAATTCAGCTCAAATTGCAATTTCAGAATTACAACTCCGTTTCCAAAAGTTGGGACCCTGTGTAAAATGCAAATAAAACAGAGTGCCAATCATTTATCCCTATATTTAATTGAAAATAGTACAAAGACAGCATATCAAATGTTGAAACTGAGAAATGTTATTGCTTTTGGAAAAATACATGCCCATTTTTAATTTGATGCCAGCAACAAATTTCAAAAAAGTTGGGACAGGGGATTATTTACCATTGTGTTGCATCACCTCTTCTTTTAAAAATATTATGCAAGCTTCTGGGAATTGAGATCAACAGTTCGGGGTCTCCTTTGTCGTATTTTTCGTTTCACAATGCGCCATATAGTTTAGCACCCGGACTTGTTTACTATGGAGCCATGCTGTTGTAATACGTGCAGAATGTAATTTGGCATTGTCTTACTGAAATAAGCAAGGTCTTCCCTGAAAAAGACATTGTCTGGATGGCGGTTTATGTTGCTCCAAAACCTGTTTATATTGTTCAGCATTAATGGTGCCTTCACAGATGTGCAAGTCACCCATGGCATGTGCACTAATGCACTCCCATACCATCACGGATTCTGGCTTTTGAACTGTGTGCTGATAATAAGCCAGATGGTCCCTCTCCTCTTTTGTCCGAGGACATTGGGTCCATGATTCCCAAAAAGAATTCCAAATTTTGATTCGTCAGACCACAGGACAGTTTTCCACTTCACCTCAGTCCATCTTAAATGAGCTCAGGCCCAGACAAGGCGTCAGCATTTCTGGATATTGTTTATATATGGTTTCTTCTTTGCATGGTAGAGTTTTAACTTTAGTTTGTGGATGCAGCGACATACTGGGTTCCTGAGCCCATGCAGTGATGTCCGCTACAGAATCGTGTCTGCTTTTAATGCATTGCCACCTGAGGGCCTCAAGATCACAGGCATCCTATATTGGTTTTCAGCCATGTCCCCTGTGTACAGATATTTCTCCAGATTCTCTGAATCTTTTAATGATGTTATGTACTCTAAATTATGAGATCCCAAAACTCTTTGCAATTTTACATTGAGAAACGTTATTCTTAAATTGCTGCACTCTTTGCCTGCACAGCCCTTCACAGAGTGAATTTTTTTTTTTTTTTTTTTGAAATTACTCTTTGTAAACTAATTGGTTAAATTCTACTTTAAGAGTTTACCAACGCAATATTTTTATCTGTTGACCTTTTTACCCAACTTTTCTACACCGGGACTCTATTTGGACATAATTAACGGAACTACTCACCCCTGAACACCCGAAGCACCATTACTATGCCTTATCACTGTAATTGTTGTAGCTACAACACGGAGGAGAACTATCGTCTTCAGGTAAAGATAGCAGAGCTAGAGGCTCGGCTTCAGACGCAAATGTCAGGCAAGGATTATGTTAGTGTAGAAATGGAAAAAACTGCGTCTGTGCCACCAGGAAGAAACGACAGTGTTGTTAGCCCCCCGGCACAGCTCCTGCAGCCGGGCAAGAACTTTCTCTTGGTCACTGGGAAGAAATGCCGTCGATCAGTTAAACCTGGGTCGCTGCTAGAGCCGACTGAGATTTTCAACAGGTTTTCCCCACTGGAGTCGGAGTCAAGGCCCGAGCCGTCTTCGGGGGGGAATGATCGGCAGGCATTTTCTACCGGTGGCCCGGAAAAACTGAAAACTTTAGTCATCGGTGATTCCATTACCCGCAGTATTAGACTAAAGAATCAGCCGGCGATCGTACACTGTTTACTGGGGGGCAGAGCCACCGACGTAGCCGCAAATCTGGGGTTGGTGCTAGCGAAGTCCAAAACTGGCAAGTATAGAGAGTACAGAGATATTGTTATTCACGTTGGCACCAACGACGTTAGGATGAAACAGTCAGAGGTTACGAAGCAGAACATAGCATCAGCGTGTAAACTAGCTAGAAAGATGTGTC
>JACXGI010009089.1:0-17154 GCA_016801175.1 Esox masquinongy
TTATACAGCACTCTTTCAGCAAGGTTGATTATACAGTACTCTTTCAGTAAGGTTGATTATACAGTACTCTTTTAGCAAGGTTGATTATACAGTACTCTTTTAGCAAGGTTGATTATACAGTACTCTTTTAGCAAGGTTGATTATACAGTACTCTTTTAGCAAGGTTGATTATACAGTACTCTTTCAGTAAGGTTGATTATACAGTACTCTTTCAGTAAGGTTGTTTATACAGTACTCAATCAGTAAGGTTGAATATACATCACTCTTTTAGCAAGGTTGATTATACAGCACTCTTTCAGTAAGGTTGATTATACAACACTCTTTCAGTAAGGTTGATTATACAGCACTCTTTCAGTAAGGTTGAATATACATAACTCTTTCAGTAAGATACAGTACTCTTTCAGTAAGATACAGTACTCTTTCAGTAAGATACTGTACTCTTTCAGTAAGATACAGTACTCTTTCAGTAAGATACTGTACTCTTTCAGTGAGATACAGTACTCTTTCAGTGAGATACAGTACTCTTTCAGTGAGATACTGTACTCTTTCAGTAAGATACTGTACTCTTTCAGTAAGATTGATTGAGCAAGTATGTTTCAGTTTGCTTGATTATACAGTACTCTTTCAGAAAATATTGATTAAGCAGTACTCGTTCAATTCGGCTGATTATACAGTACTCTTTCAGTAGGATTGATTGTACTGTTTCAGTAGGGTTGAATATACTATACTCTTTCTGTGAGGTTGATTATACAGTACTCTTTCAGCCAGGTGTGGTCAGGCACACAGCAGCACCTTGCTGTATACTAGAAGACAGACAAACTGTCAGACAGATAGACAAGTTATCCTGGATGCCAGGGGGAAGTTCTTCAAAGCTGGAAGGCAGCACAGGCACCATATGTGCCTAACCTCTTAGTGTACGCTATGCTGGCTTTCGTCATTAGGAAACTCAATGGAAACTCAAATTAGTAGGTCTCCCTTGCAGCAGAAAACAACAGTCTCTGTGTGTTGTTTGAAATGTCTGAATGTGGATGTGTGTGTGTGTGCTAAGGTTTCACTGTATAAATGGGGACAACAATTTTCTTAAATTGTGGTTAAATCCAGAAAATACACTAAATGGGGGAATTTCAGCGTAAATGTTTTTTGGGTTACGGTTAGGTTAAGGATAGGGTTAGTAAAATCTGATTTTTACGAAAATTTAATTTGACGTTCCCATTTGTATAGCAAGGTTTGACCATGCTCTTCTTACCAAATAGGGGTCCAGGAATGCTCGTTGGTTTTCTTCTGCAGGTCATGGGACGCTGTCCTTGCCCACACTCCAGAATACCACGAAAGATTCCTGCTGGCCACTTCTGATAAACCTGGAGAAAGCGTTAAATGTTTTAAGATAGGAATTCAATGTTCAGTATGACCAGATTTGTATTGAACTATGGCCAACCCAGTCAACTGCCATTATACAGACACTTGAACTGTCTCTAATCCTTGGTTAGACAGGTTACACTGTGAAAAGTCTGTGCATATCATCAAGGGTAATGGCCCATTACATAATGATAACCTCAGAGTCTGAGGATGGTTTAAGACTAGTTGTGGTGTGTTCAATGTGCCAGACTTCTCAGCATGTTGTGGGGATTTTACGACACTGGCTGCCAGTTAAATATGATACCAGCGCCCTCTTTTGGTTGCTATATCCAAATACAACTCATGGAAGGACTGTATCAAAAATGCTCAGACAGCAAAATTATATTACATCACATCATGCACCTTAGCAAAGACTACATGGGTGAATTAGATCCTTTAATATTTAATAAGCTCTAAAAGGAAATCCAGTGCTGTTCCTGCCCTATTTTAATCCTCTACCTTTAATCCTCTGCATCTCTTCATTCTCTCTTTCCACAGGAGGCAGGATAGAGGAGAACGGCTCAGAATATTGTCTGGAATGGAGTGGTTAAGACACGGACAACCATGACACTGAGCGGTTGTTTGTTAGAGGCCAACGTCCTGTTGCATTGCCTCTAGTAATTATTTCATACATTCATACAAGACATAAATACACCAGGTTTCAGCCCTTGCTTCTGTGCGTATGTTGTCAAAATATGAGGTAACAAACCTGGAAGTCCATGCACTTCACACATTACCTTTTTAAACAACGTCTTTGTCATGTGCATCCTTTGTCAACCAACAGGGACAATCCATCTGTTCAAGAACCTCTTGTGTACCAAACAGGGACAGACAAAGCCTAGACAAAACGGTATCATGGATTACATATAAATAAGATGCATCGTCTGAATTATACTTCCAAGCCAACGGGATAACAGACGACGCATGCATCCATCATTATCCCTCCAGATTTCTTTGCTTTTTACTAATCTCTATCCCCTCTGATAGAAGAATCAGGAACAGAGTCACGGCTTTCTGTGTGAAGCTGCACTGACGAGAATATTTCCCAGATCCTACCTATGAACAGTGAGAGACTGTCTCTCTCCGGTCTCATCAGCCCCTACAAAACATCCTGTTACCAGAGGGGGTTGATTTAGAGAATAAAATGCAACCTCATGAAGTGTGGTTATGTGAAGCCAGCGTGCACTGCTGTATTGTCACTAACTTCCCATCAATGGCTAAGATAAATCATTCCTTCCTTACTACCTTTCTGATGACAGGATCATAGACATTTATCAATGTGCCATCCTACTATACACAAACAGGTGCTAGCTCATACGCACACATTCACATACCCCTGTGTACACACCCACACAAACACTTCAGATCTGCCAAATTTTCTCCAAATTCCATACGGCTGCGTTTTATGTTCCATTTGGGGCCTGGCGTTTTATAAGCCATCATCAGTTTTTCTCCCTACACCTGTTAAAAACAGCTTATGTCAGCTATTTGTTTAGGAGTCATTTGGGAGTATATGGACATGCCAAAAGAATCTAAAGCTTGTACACAGCAGTTATGTTTAAGAGCACCTCTATTGATGCATTGAACCAATCAAATTAGATTATAACATCTTAAGGCATTGCTGCATGGCGCCAGTGTAAACACGTGCCCACTTCAGAGAGTCATTTAGAGAATAATATTATTCTATCTATATTTTTAAAAAAGTCACATTATTAAAATGCATTTCATTCACTTATTAAAAAACATGAATTCATACCATTGAGAGATGGCTCAGGAAACGATAAGAGCTATTGCCTGAATGAAAGGTTTTTGATTTTTTTGTGCAAAGCCAAAGTGGTTCTTTGAAATCTTTTGAACTCCACAGCAAAGTGTCCTCCTGTACTGAGTGAAAGGACACTCAGAGTTCAAGCACACAACAACAGTAACCCTATCACCAACAAGAGTCCTCTTTAAAAGTTCTGCACAGTCATGCTGTGAAGATCAGAGATAACTATCAGTAGTAATCAATGGCTCCTTTTAAACTCATCTGTATGGGGTTGTTCCTTCTCCAACTTTTCAAGCTATCAAGAGACACTGCATCCATATGTTCTTATTCCAGACAACAGTCGCTTGTATATAAATACTCCAGAGGAAATGGCGTGAAGCTTTAGAGGAAATTTTATTTTTTACTTTCCATCATCTAAAACAAATGCATCTAATAAGATCATAGCCTGTAATAACCATTGGTTTATATTTAATTTGATAGATAACCTGAACACACCAATGTAGGCTACAGTTGTTCACCGATGTCTTGAGTTCAGTGGGAGAAATGTAAAGGGTGCTACTTCATTGTAGTCAGTCCCGCATTGTATTTCTTCTGATCAATATTGACTTTTTGGTCTACAGTACGTCAACAGAGCCAGCCTCAACTCCGAACCAGATTCAAAACAGGAAGTCGAACCAGACAGCCAGGAGAGCACATCCTTTCCATCATCAGTGCTGTCCTTCTAAATCCTGTTTACGGTTGGAAAGGAGGGCATGGCTGTGATTTAATTTAACAGGTAATTACACTATGTGGTAAATCAATTATCCTTTGTACAACATAATGACATTTGTTAGCTACTGGTGCTCCGACAACCTACACAGTATTGAAGCCAAGGTCTTTCTAAGATATGAATTAGGGATACATATTTGTACATAATGCTGGAGCATGTGTGGACTAATTAGGTCAAAGCTTATGACAACAACAGCCTAAAAGATCAACAAAACATGAGTCAGTGTCTGGGTAAAAACAATTACCACAGTAACCAGTGGCATGAATTTCCCTTTTAATGTAGACCATTCCAATGAGGTGGCCTTGCCATGCAGTGGCAGAGAGCAGGATACTTAAGTTTTCGAAAGTGGAACAGAGAGAAGAGAAAATCACAGAGATAAGGGACTTCTTCTGGAGTGAGCTTAGTCTGGGAAGATGATGAAACCCATGTGGTCTTGCTGGCTGATTTTAATCCCCTGCTTCTTTCTCTACCTCCCTGCCACCCTCCGAGCAGACTTACCAGACCCGTGGTCTGCATGGGAGAAGAAAGGCCAGGCAATCAGGCATCTTAGAACAGCCGCCAAGGGGGGAAAGGGAGGACAGCTTCACAGAATGACTGGCTGTGCGCAATCCGAACTGCCTTGAATCTTTGTTTCCTTGGTTTCCCTCACAAATCACAGATCTGACAGCACTTGATAGGAAACTGCACTATGGTGTCAACTTATCCTGGGTTGTAAATTCATCAGACTTGGGACGGAAATGAGCGAAAGATCAAGTCCTTTTCTGAAGATGAAAGAGTTGTGCTTACCTTGAACGGGGAGAGGGAGGGGTGGAGAGGAGAGTCAGAGGGTCCAGGCAGGGAAGGGTTCTGGGTAGGTCCCAATGGGCTAGTCCAGGAGAAGGATCAAGGGAGGAGAAAAGAGGAGAGGAATGACAGGGAACAGGGAGACAGGGAGGTTAGACGTAAAACGCTACTCTCTCCTTCCTTTCTCTCTCTCTCTCTCTCTCTCTCTTTCACACACACAGCCAAACACACTCTCACACAGCCCCACAGACAGTCAGGAACTAACACTCCCAGAATGGAAGAGAGTGTGTGTTGCCCGTCCAAAGCCACTCAAACACAGAGAGCAAGGAGTAAGACCCATCCCACTCTCTCTTACTGGCTAATAAGAGGCAGCAGTAGAACTGCACGACCTGTGAGAGATGTTGAAGGCAGGGCCAAACTGTGCAATGACTCATTCAGCCAATCAGAGTAATTGCTTCTGGACTCTTAGAAATTCCCTCTCTCTCTAAAGGACAGATACAGGAAGCAGCACTCAGCCTGTAGGAGTGATTTAAGATGCTGGCCTAGGACACATTAGAGAGATTAGATTCTGATGTACTGAAGACCATAGCGATACCATGATAGGCTTTGTTCCCTCACACCACTAGGAAATATCCAGTTGGTTCTGTACTGTATTTTAGATTGATTGTCATGTGCAAATAATCTCAGGAACGTAGAAAACGTGTGATATGTTGTATTATTTCTAAGAACAGAACACAGAGTTGGTGGTTGTGGCAAGAGAAAGGGGAAACCTCAGATTCAGCAGTAATTTAGCCTTCTCATAAAACATTGTTGACAGGCTGCTCTGTAGATGTACCTCCTGCGTACTGGACAGGAGGAGCTAACTATAAAATATTCATACAAAATGGGAGGGGAAATATAGGCACATGGGGGAAATGTAGGCACGGTTTACCAGCTGATACAGAATTAGTGTTAATAAAATAGGCATACAGGACATTGACACAGTTGAACCAATGTATCTCCTTATCTGTCAAATTGCTTATAACCCCTGATCTGAGGAGATGGATGGTTACAAGCATATAGTGGTCTATATTTTATTGGGTGAAAGTGTTATAGGAGAATGATCGTATGCACATACGCAGTCCTTTCACATCAGGGTTTGTTTTTCAGTGGTGACAGTCTTTTGGGAAAGCCATGGACACAGACAGGTTGGATGGATACAAAACTTGCAGTAAAGCCCAGAATCAATAACTGATTTTTAAGAAATCAAGAAACACTGTTATTATAAGGGAAGTGAGTAAGTGTGTCTTTGATTGTTTGACTGCGTTTAGATAACTGTGTGACAATCAAATCCCCAGAGATATTTTGCTGGGTTCCATTGAGGGCACCGCAGACATCCCATGAAGGGATAAATCAAATGACATTTAGGATCAAGTGCTGTGACAATCTACTAATCCTCTCCATGAAGCCTGAAAGATTTCTTAAAACTTAAAACCCACCAAACAGCCATGGTATCACATTGGTCAAGCTGAATTTAGAGAACTATTTATACGTGTAGTAAACAGTTTACAAATACTGTACCAATCGCATAAAATAATCCAGTTTGAAAAGTAAGTAGGCTGTGACATCCCAGCAACTTTGATAAAAACAAACGTTATATGGGGGTTGTCTCAACACTAGCGTATCATATCACTCTCGGTTGACGTCAACACCCCCTCATAAAAAATTCAAAAAAGTATTAAAATAATAGACGTTTCCACCAATCGAAAAAGAGATATGGCCGAGAGCTAGACAACCTGCCGTTCCACTTTGTAGACAGTGCCAATTGTTAGGGTGAAGACACAAGCACATGCTTGGTCATTACTGATTATAAACATTCACTGACCTTTCCTTTACTTCACAGTCCTAGCGACTTCTCTCCCTGCCTCCTCCTAGAAACCCATTGGAGGTCAGAAGAGGAAAAAGTAGAGACATTCTGTCAGTATCGGTGGAACGGACATTTTTGACCATTTTATGAGGTAGCAATCGGTCTTCTAAAAGACCATTGATAAAATAAGGGTCTGGGCTGTAGCCAAGTAGTCTAAGTAATTAAACAGACACTCTCATCCAGATTAATGGGTGAACATGTGTGTATTTAATTGTTTCCAAAAGCCAACACAATCAGAGGAAAAAAAGGCTCAGGGACGTACATGAGGAAACATATCTACTTAGTTTAATCGGCATTTTTAATGCATTATTAAATGTGTCCCCTTTCCCACGTATTGCATCCCACTGACCGCTTTCTGTGATCTTGTGCGCTGTGTTCACCTTTCCCCTAAATTCTTACGACTCGGATTCACTTGCCTCCCATGAAAGCGTCAGCATGTGGGTGATCTTGGTTTAGAATCTTAGGTTAACGTGAGCATCGTACACCCGCTTTCTCTGTATTTTATGGTCTGATGGGTGCATGTACTTTATATCTGCGAGTGGGATGAATCTCAGGTCTGTCTAGTGCCCCGGCCCCGACAAGTGTCTTTCTCCCCGTCTAGATTAAAATCCATGTGGGCGTGTCTCCGGGTCGGATGTGAGGTTTGATGCTTCCTTTCGCTACTGCTAGTGTGTACACTAGTTTACTCATGGGAGAAATTAGAGGTAGGTTATACAAAATGTTATTATCAATAAAACGGTGGTTTTGAAATTTAGCTGAAGTCTTTGTACAATTAGGTTCAGACATGTCTCCATTCAACACGGATGGTAATATTTACTCGCACGATGAAAGCTAGTTAGCTAACGCGATGGTTAACAATTAGCATACGTTAGCATTAGCAAGCTATCTATTGCTTTCTACCAAAAGGTCGATAAAATTAGCTTTGTCATAGGGATGGTCAACTTTGGTCGAGCTGGCTGCATTAGTTATTAGTTTGTTATTCTAGGGAGTGAGCTCAGTCTTTTCGCCTGCTCCTTAAATACACCTGAAAATATGGCATGCTTGCATAAAAGTGGACATGCTTGCCGAGTGAGTTCGTGGCAGCACAATTCTAACTAATTTCTTAACTGGTCTCAAATACATGCAGTATTAGAAATTTATATTTCGTATGAGCCTATAGAATGATTCGCAACTTTGGCGAATATCCTATTACTAGTAAGAAGACAATTCCGTAGTTGCAGTCGAAGAAAGTGATGTACGTTTGAAAAATGTGGTGTTTGTCTATTTCTGGGATGTGTCAAACCCCTGAAGTTGAATTGTCTCACAGACAGCTGTAAACAAATGTAGTAATTTGGGGTTTTATCTAACGTCACCATATTATACGCCCCCACATATTAGCCGCGGTTTCTAGCGGTCGGAGAACTAAATCTCAAATTAAAATGTAAATGCAATAGAAAACGTTACGGTTTTCTATCAAATATACACTTTCAGCTTGCCCACCATCAGTTATTTTAATAAATGTAGGGAGGTTAAATTATATTTTTGAGATTTAAAAAATATATTGTATGGAAATTGTTTTGGAGAAGTTAACTACCGAACTTTACAGTATACACTTGAGACAAGACTGATCTGTAATGTTTAACAAAAATAGAAAATAAATAGAATGTAATTGAACAAAATGGTAAGGCGATAACTGGGACGGTGGCCGATTATGGGTTCGTATCTTTTAGCTGCTTTAACTAAATGGCTGAAGCTATTTATTTCCACTGAAATTTTAGAAATGCTAAATGTCATTAACATAATGACGATGAAATTAATGACGTGCTAGCTGATATTTTTGTCAATAATAGTACAGCCACAGTCAAATCCCCAGGGACCCTTACATTAATTAATAGAAAAATCTACGTTTAATCACATTGGTTAACAACAGCTCTGCAGTTGTGTGCCACGATACTTTGTTTAACCTCTTGTTAATCAACACTTTTCATGCTGTAGTTAATCGGTAGACAGTTATGATGAAACAAACGGGCATTGTTTGCACCTCTGTGCAGTGTCAATGAAAGTGTTGTTTGTCAAATTGTTTGAAGCCACCACCTCTAGAAATCAAGCATGCATGTCTGATCAAACTTTCCCTTCGATTTTTCTGCATGGAAAAGCGTGCTTTACAGTTGAGACATAACATGGAGTCCCTGTTTAGTTTCGATTTAGAGTGGATAGAGTACAGATGGTGCTTTAAATGGATGAAGTCATTACCATAGTACTAATCTTATGCATATTTCTATTCTACACTAAATAATAGTGTATATTGTGTTCTTTACATGTTATATAACTACAGTAAGAAAAAGAGATTCTTCATGACTGTTAACATTCTTGTCATCTTACAGGTTCACACTGACAAGTCCAAGTGTAAGCTAACTTGTTTTCAATTATTGTTAAGCTGTGAAATGGAGCAAAGGTTACCATTCCCTCATACCTTATGGACATGGAAAATAACAGCACATAGCACTTTAACTCTAGGTTAGTGTCATTGTGAAAGGGTCCCTTTTAACCCCCTCTAATGTTTAACATTGGATCCTTTATGGAAATTGTATGGGAAGTGTGCTGACAGGAAGCTGTACTTTTTACTGCCTGTTTAGACATTCTGAATTTTGTTTTTTTGCACTGTTCTTTGGTTTCTATGCCGATTCCCATAGCCGGCCCCCCTCCCCCGCTTCACTGTAGCATACCACATGGTCATTTGATAGTCAGTTAGACTTGGGACTCAAGTCCGCTGTCGAGTCACTGCCATGGTGAGCGATGCTATGGCAGCTGGGGATAGGACAGAGGAGGGAGAGACGAAGTCACACCTGAAGGACACCACTCCTGAAGACCCAGAGATGACCCTTCCGCCCGAGGAGCCGCCGAGCAGCCCGACCAAGAAGGCCTGGACCTGGCAGCTGTCCGTGGTTTTTCTGTGTTTCTACGGGTTTATGGTGCAGCTGAAACCCGGAGAGCCCTTCATAACGCCCAATCTGCTCAGCGCGGAGAAGAACTTCACCAGGGAACAGGTGGGTAATGCATAGTTTTGTGTGTGCGTGCGTGCGTGTGCGCGCGCGCTGTCTTCTTTCTACATGCAGTGTGTGTAGTGAGAAGATACAGTAGATGGGATGGAGGGATAGAAGGTTAGGACATTTAGAAAGTTATCTTTGCTTTCATGCGGACTCTGGGAACGTACAGTCAGTTCAACCTGTGGACCCTATTCATTTTGGGATATATCAAAGGCGATGTCACGGTGAACTGGCTATACCCTATTATGATATGGATACTCGTATAATGAAAGTCCTGCTCTAACCTGTCCATCTGGAAGTGATTCAGTGAAAAGGGCTGTTATTATTTTTCAATGTTTCTTTCGTTTAGCAGACACTCTTATCCGGAGCAACTTAGTCGGGCTTCCACTGGACTTTAATAAGGCTGTCACTGCGTGAGTGCGGTAACCCTCCTCAGTATGTTCAAAGTTCACATTCCTACCTACTAGGTCAGAGCTGCACGCTCAATTTAATTTTTTTTGCAGAATCATTGGAGGTGTCTTTGCATGACAGTGTAGCCTTAGTGGCGATTCTGGATCAGTGCGGGTTCTCACTCCCCTGTGAAGGTGGGTTAACGTTGTTGTATTGGCAAATGGTTTCACCATTAGCAACAGGGTCATGTCAACGGATTGGCTGTGGATCCGGCTTTTTGCTGTTATTCTCCAGCCTTTAGATTCAGATGATTCTGCTCATGTGCAGGATTCTCTAGATTATTTGCATGTTTGCGTCTCACTCCGTTGCCACGCCTTTTTCCCCAGTCCTTGCGGTGATGACACCGGTCCGGTGTAGTCTAGGCGTTCTCACACATGAACCTGTTTTGCAACAAAGTTGTTTTAGAACTTGTAACATGTGGGCTTTGCAAACCTCAGCAAAACACCAACAGACAGTCTATTTTTGGCAGCATATCAAACACGCAAGACACACTCAGTCAAGTTGTTACTTTGTTTTGTTGCCATGACAATCATTGGCTAAGAAGTCAGACAGACTGGTGTCAGCACCTGGTCATATAAAGTGAACATGTCCACTATCAAACTCTTCAGAGTGACTGCCCAGAGCTGAAAATGGTTTCAGGAAAGCGTGTCTATCAAGTGTTTATCATTTCGGACATTAGCAAATCCGGGAGCAGACAAGAAGTCAATGTAGATTTCTTTTTCTTTTTTTTTTTAGCAGCTTGGGTACAAAATGGCTGCATAACCATAACGATGGATGTGCATCCTCACAAATGTAGCCACTATGCAATGTGTGTGGACTGCACCTTGTATCTGCTACAGCAGGGTCCTGAGTTAAAAGAAAACATGTTGTAGACTTTATCCAGGATTAGCTTACAAAACAGGATTGCCACCTGCATATTTCTGATGGGCCGACATACAAATCTGTAGCTATTTGAACATGCAGCTGATATTGAAATCCACTAAATTTAGTATCTCCCTTAGCATGTCGGCTTTGAAAAAGTTCAGCACCTCAGGACTAAGGAGTAAATGTCAGCTGGCTTTTCACACATGAGAATTTAAGGCTTAAGCACGGATCTGGGACAATCTAGCATGTTGGTTAAAACAGGTCAGGGATACCTGGCAACATTAAGAACTGTACCCGTACCACGGCCACATTGGACACGGGAAGTGTCAGTCACGGGTTGTCAGGTGACTATTTCTGAATATGGAACTCCTGTCTGCCCCTGCTGTTGCATTACAACTGTTTTCCAACCAGAATTAGTTTCTTCATCCCTCTCCTTCCAGTCATTGTTGTCCCCGCTTTCTTCCTACAGGTGACCAATGAGATCAACCCGGTTCTGTCCTACTCGTACATGGCAGTTCTGGTGCCGGTCTTCCTCCTCACAGACTTCCTGCGCTACAAACCCGTCCTGATCCTCTCCAGCCTCAGCCACGTGTCCATCTGGCTCCTCCTCCTCCTGGGCTCCTCGCTCCTGGAGATGCAGTTCATGGAGTTCTTCTACGGCATCACCATGGCGGCGCGCGTGGCCTACTCCTCCTACATCTTCTCCCTGGTCGCCCCGGAAATGTACCAGCGCGTGGCCAGCTACTCTCGCTCCTCCGTCCTCATGGGGGTGTTTTCCAGCTCCGTGCTTGGCCAGCTGCTGATATCCGTGGGCAGGCTGTCCTTCGCCACCCTCAGTGCCGTCTCCCTGGGCTTCGTGTCCTTTGGCCTGCTGCTGTCCACCTGCCTGCCCTGGCCCAAGAGGTCCTTGTTCTTCAACAGGGCCGCTCGCGCAGCCCAGAGGAACCTCCAGGAGCAGGCCGCGGCCCAGTCGGAGCTGGACCGGATGAAGCAGGACGAAGTGGGCACGGGCGACGCTCCGGCCCTGGCCCCTCTCGGCTCCGGTTCCTCCTGGCGGGACTCAGTGTTCGTTCAGATGCTGAAGGAGCTCAGGAACATGCCACGGAGGCCTAGCCTGAGGCTGTGGAGTTTGTGGTGGGTGTTCAACTCCACTGGCTACTACCTGGTCCTTTTCTACGTCCACATCCTGTGGAACAAAGTGTACCCCGCTACGGAAAACAAACACGTCTACAATGGAGGAGTGGAGGCTGCCTCCACGCTACTGGGTGAGGCCCTAAAGACCCCTGGCCAACTCAATGTACGGCCCCCAATACTGCCGCCAGTGTGTAGTAGTGGTCTTGGTTGGAAGGTATATGAAGGCTCATACAGCAGTTAGCCCAGGAAGTGAAAGCAACATGCTAACCTGCATCTTGGTATATATTTTTTAACATAGAAATACTTTGACGTTTGTGTCAGTTACCGCCTTTCCATTCACATTTTTTATGTGGGTAAAAAATGGGTATTATTCTGGTCGAAAGATTTGTAGCGGCCATCTTGGATGATAGCCTACTGTCATTGTATTAACAAGATGTTGGCTTGTGTGCTGGTGCCAAAACCAGTGGGCATATTTGCTATTGAAAAATGTGTTGAAAATATTCCTTTTTTTATTCGGTAAACATGGAGATTTGAAGGTAAACTCAACCGATGACGTAGATGCAAAAAGCCAACAGCATAGTAGGTTTGCTTTCCTCAACAATTCGGGACATGGCAACAACTGCAGTTCACAAGTTCACCTTAGGTTCAGCTTGATGCTAACCTGTGCACAGGCATCACACACTGTTTGACTGTATGATAACGTCTTAAATCTGAATATGTTACTTGCATCATGAATGTCTTGCATCTCAGTATGAAGCGCTTTTTGTGTACACTACAGTATTCGACAAGTCTGTTAGATGGAAACGCCACTGGTGGGAAAATGTACGTATTTTCTTTCTGCAGGTTTTAGTAACCTAGCTATACACTGACACACATCTGTGATCATTTAAAGCACTCAGTCTTTTTATGGTGGCAAATATGTAAAAAAAAAAAAAAAAGATGTAACGGATGAGGCAGTGACGCACAGACTATTACAATGGTTTATAGACCAATTACTTGGGAGATGACACAGAAAAATATGCTCCTTGTAATAAGTTACTATAATTCTTTTATTGCTGTCTAATAATGTTGACTAACTTAGTCAGCATTCTTCTTTGTTCGCCTTGGTTATAACATCTCAAATACTGCGTCAACACACACAAACACACAATGCATTTATTAAATAGTTTCCCCGAATCTTAAGCACTTTCACGTATTACCATACTCAGCTTTTCCTGGTCTCCCCTTTCCGCCTCATTAACCCCATCCTAGGGGCCATCACGTCGTTTGCGGCCGGCTTTGTGAAGATCCGCTGGAACGTGTGGTCAGAGCTGGTGATCGGCGTGGTCACGGCCCTGCAGGCCGGCCTGCTGCTCCTCATGGGGAGCACGACCAACATCTGGGTCTGCTACGTGTCCTACACCCTCTTCAAAGGCTTCTACCAGTTCCTGGTACCCATCGCCATGTGCGTTTCTTTGATTTACTTCATGCATATGATTGAATACTGCATTTGATTTCTTCAGGTGCGGGGGCAGTGTGAATCAGAAAAAGGTTCAGTACACTGCACTGTCAAATAGAACTGAAATGTTGCCATCCTTTGGGCTCCAGGTGTAATGTGTCTGACTGCCCTGGTGTTTTTAGTTTCCAGATTGCGTCGTCCCTCACCAAGGAGCTGTGTGCCCTGGTGTTTGGGGTCAACACTTTCCTGTCCACCATTCTGAAAACCATCATCACCCTCATCATCTCTGACAAAAGGGGTTTAGGACTGGATGTGCATACACAGGTAAGACGCCCACAAACGACCTCACCCTTCCACGCTAATGGGAACCGTTATGTTTCATTGTCTAACAAGTGCTACTCTGTCCTCCAATAGTTCCTGATCTACTTCTTCTACTTCACCCTGCTTACTGTCATCTACCTGGCCTGCGCCACCTGGGTCATTGTCCATCACTATAGGAACCAATCCGGTGGCGAGGCCACAGACCAAGCCACGCCTACCGAGCTCTGTTCCATTCAGACAAACCCCTCTGAGACAGAGCCTCTATCCAATGGGAAAAATGTTAAGGCCTGAACGGCGCAACGTACTGTTTTTACACGCGACCGCACAAGGGCTGATGAGACGAGGTGAGTCGTAAAGTCACGGGGGACATCTGGGGACGTGTTGGAGTTGACCAGTATTGCGATTGGCTTTACTTCTCTTCAGTTGCAGCACATCTGAAGTTGGACCAGCCTCAGATAATTGGAGTAGTTAATGGACTTGTGATTTCTTATTCCAGAAATATCCAAAATGGTGTCATTCACTGGTGACAGGATTACGGGTTTAGTTCAACATAATGCTATATTTTCCCTCTAAATTTTGAGGCACTTCTGTAAAACTGACTGACAAACCAAGTGAATTGACAAAGTAGCTTAATGTTCTGTCTTCTTAGAGGGGACCAATAGGAAATGAGCTACACTACAGAAAGTCTGTAATTCGTTTAACTTCACTATTTCCTCTACTGGTGGAACAGTGCCCTGTTATATTCAGGAAATGATTCAACGTTTGCAATCATTAGGAACACGATTGTGATGAAAAATTGCTGCAGATGTATTGCAGTGTTTTTTAATCTGTGTATATCTTTAGCATTGAGAGGGCTCATGATTACTGTGTGATCTCAGTATATCTGCTTTTGATTAAGGTGACACATTAAGCAATGCATTTTGGGAGGCTAAGTCTTCGCAACGATTCCCATTGAAAACTTTTATTTTATAAATTGAGTGCTTAGTGTGTTTGCTACACTAGCATTTTGTTAAGGTTAATCAACTGTAGCTAATGAACTGAGCCGATGTAGGATGTCTTAGGGCCTTCAAACAGGCCGTGTTGGTGCACCTGCTTTTGCTGCTAGGGATTCAGTCATTGATTTTGCTTTTTAGTTTTGGTCGGCAAGTACATTTTAGCCACTGTTTTGTCGACATTTTGGTTTTCATGCAGATTTTTCTTTCCTCCCTCCACAATAATAATATTCTTGACAATCATCTTTCTAAAAGGAAGCCCACGTGAATGTTCATGTGTATCCTAAAATGTGATTTTAAACGACCCCAAATTACTTTTACAAATTACTTTTATTTGAAAATGAGTGTCTCAGTATCTTTAGCCAAGTTTTTGCTGTGAGCTATTCTGGATTTTATTTTCAACATTGTTTTTGTTTTAATTGAACAATAACTCAATAGGGTTTCCTTGAATGTTTGTTTGAAAGTTTCAAAAGAAAAGCTAATCTTTTAGGCATGTGTTTTTTCCTTTGGATTCTTAACAACTCTAATTTGTTTCTAGAATGGTAGACATGACTAAATCTGGATTAGACTTACGTTTTATTTGATCTGTCTTTTGTTTAAATGGGTAGTTTTGTAGGCCGTAGACGAAGACGTCCAGTCGCTTGGCATCGGCTCGCAAAAGTACCTTCTTTATTAAAACATGCAGGTGAAACAAAAGGGTATCCACAAGCTCATCTGACTCTCAAGAAGTGGGTCAAGGGGCTCACACCCAAAGTCCTGAACTATTGAAATGCTACCGAATGCCGGTCCCCTTAAGGACCAGCGTCTTTGCATTCTTCTACGTTTTCACAGACAGCCTAGTTCTGCTCTTTTGTTTAACTAGTTGCAGAATACTGATTGGTGACAAGATTCAGATATTGGCCAATGATCAGAATTACACTGCCTCTGTAAAGACTGCTTAAGCGATTAAATATGGCCCATTATTAGTGGAGTGCCTATAGGCATATAGGATGGTGTGTGTGTGTGTGTGTGTGTGTGTGTGTGTGTGTGTGTGTGTGTGTGTGTGTGTGTGTGTGTGTGTACGTGTGTACGTGCGTGTGTACGTGCGTGTGTACGTGCGTGTGTACGCGTGTGCGCGTGTGTACGTGTACGTGTGTGTGTGTACGTGTGTACGTCCAGTGGGCCAAGAACACAAGGTATGCAACTTGGAATGTTAGTCTGATTGAAACGGCCATATCTGAAGGTAGGATTCGACCTGTAGTGACGATGTCAAGTTTTTACATTGGTATAATAGAAGGCATGTGATGCGTTGTACCTACTAGCTATGCTGGGCACTGAAGCTAACTAGCCAACGAGTTCAGTATTATTTCAATAAAGGATATGTTTTGTAATTGAGAATTTTTCATTTTTATATTGTCATAGTCACTGACTTCAATCAATGCTGTTTATACACTTAGGGTGAATGACTGTGAACCTGTTTTGTTGCTACTAAGAGCTCCCTGTGAAATTGATTTTGAAATTGTATAAAGAATAGTTTTGAAAACAAATTGCGTAGCATTTGTTTTTAATTTGCAAAATATGTTGGTGACAATGAGAGAAATGGCGCAGTACATGTCACCTAAGGAAACACCTTAGGTTCATACACACTACATGTTTATTCTGACAGATGCAATAATGCTTTTGTCTTTGGATTTTGGTCACAGTGTTTGACATTCTGTAACAAAATGCTTCTTGTCAACTGAACAGTACAGTGCACAGACATAACACATTTTAGAACACCTCGGAGGAATCTGCAATGCAAAAATGACAGTTGTGTGTTTTGCGTTGTCATTTCATTTTCAATACAAAATGTCTTGATTCTTGGCCCAAACTGTTTCTTTAACTTTAGGTGACATCGATCTGAACAGATCCCTGGAGTCCTTTACTGAAAAGTGTGAATTTTAAAACATGTTTTAGTGTTAATCACAAAATAAATAGGCCTGTTTCTATCCTCAAAACATTTGATATCGGTTTCCCTTGATGTCCAATTGCAAAATAAAAGTCCAACCTTTAAGACAATGTTAGTGCTTAAAAAAAAACTGGTTAAATGTACAGAATACAACCTTTAAGTGAATAAAAAAATTACAACATTGGATAATAAACAAATACATTTCATGTACAAAATCATGCGACATTTAACTTGAAGTCATTGAGGACATAGATTGAATGCCCTGTCTCAGTGAGTGGTTTAATGGCATACTGGGAAGGCCAGGCGTTTTGCTCGAGGGTAAGACCCCAACTGACTAAGTGAAACAAATTGTAGTATCAAACCTTTTAGTCTGACCTCTAACAC